>BJCO01466148.1:0-13515 GCA_018326465.1 Flaveria floridana
TATATATATATATATATATATATATATATATATATATATATATATATATATATATATATATAATGTGCACCACGTGTAACATGCATGACATCCAACAGAAACAACATCTAACCCATGTTAAAAGAATTTATAAGTTAATATGAGCTACAATATTTGAACAACATTTAATGTTAGGGAGAGTAAAGCAAATATCAGAGATGGTCGATTCTTTAAAAGAAATTTCAGATAGGTCTTCTCAAAGGAAGAAGAGAAGGATGCAAAAGGTTCAAGAGAGTGAAGAATTGATTGGAAGACCTACATGCATATTATCTTCTTTATCTATTTTATATTTTATTATACTATAGGAAAATTAGAAGGATCAACATATGCATAAAGGAATAACACGTATAAAAATATTCTCAAGTGTTTACCTTTTCTAAATTCAACTAAAGCTTCTATTATTATTTTTTCAATTAGGAGTCGAAATCTTCAATTGTAAGTTTTAATTGTGTGGTTCATTGGAAACCAAATATCAGAAATGAATAAGAATCAACAACGCACAAAGGGATTTTTGAATATTGTATTATTTTGGAGTTTCCAATTTCACCTAAAGTTCTTATTAGATAATAATGAAAGAATTCATGTTTCAAAAATCCCCTTTAGAAACCATAAGATTAAGAATAATTTTGACATGTACTAATATGTGTCTTCTTTGCATGACCATTAGTGATAGCATCATTGCTAAACAGGGATGCTAAATAGAAATGAACATGCTGGACAATGAAGGCAGAGGAAGGTGGGTATTTAAAATTCATTCCTCTTCAACTAATTAGATTTTTCTTTTCTGATGTTATCATGCTATTGATAGATTTATGGTCTGATTTTGGTGAAATTGGCTGAATAATCACGGCGATAACATTTGTTTAGTTTAACTTTTTTGAATGCATCTAAAGGCTACTGAACTTTAAATGCATGTTTAACAGGTAATATAATTCCATCTAAATAGAAATCAGTAATTAGTCTAACTAAACTACATAATCACTTGAAATAAACCAGTGTTATTTACTTGATTGTGTAGAATGTACAAGGTAGTATACTGAAGTTAACAAGCTATCACTCAAAGAAGATGTTGCTACATGGATGTTATTCTTGATAACAGTTCATATTGTTCAGTAGCAGCAAATGTGCCTTCGTAAGCTATTTGTTGAGTATAAATTGGTTTAATTTTCTTGGTTTGGATTTGATCTTTTGGAAGTTAGGATCTGACAATTGGGTCTCTAAAATGTCAATGTTATCATGGTAGGAAGCATCCAAAAGTTGAATGGGCTAAGAAAATTAAAGCCTATAACACAATCTTTTGGATTCAAATGCAATCCTTTGGTTAGAAAACTTTTCATTCTCTACGCAATCATCATCACATTGAAGTGTTATTTGTCGAAATTGTGACAATGTGGTATCTATCGTGTGTTTGTTGGTTTTCAAATTCCAAGTTCCTCATCGATTACAAGATTTTTCGCTGTATTCAGGTAATATTTCATTAAAATTTATTTGTTTGACTACTGAATAAAGATGAT
Source organism: Flaveria floridana (assembly GCA_018326465.1). Lineage (NCBI taxonomy): Eukaryota > Viridiplantae > Streptophyta > Magnoliopsida > Asterales > Asteraceae > Flaveria > Flaveria floridana. Next base: position 1,554 of record BJCO01466148.1, read on the forward strand.
TTCGAACAATTTTGTGTAAATTGCATTATTCGATGGAAAAACTGGTCTTGAAAGGTGATTAATGAACTCCAAGAGGTGAGTATGTTTTTCATAATCAGCTGTTACAATGCTTTTCTTGTTATGGTTTATAATTTGATTCCTTAAATCTATGGATGGATTTGATACATCATTGATGTTTTTCTTTGTATTCTTTCTGCGTTCTTTAGGTTTCATAATCAACGAAAATTGTCGTTTGAATGGGCAGTAGCCGATGATTCATCTGTAATTACATATTTCGTAGAGGAATTTTTCAACAAATGCTAAATTCATCTCATTTGACCTATAATAAGCAACAAGGTTAGTTAGTACAACGTTATTTTTTTGCCTTTTTATAATCAAAATACTTAATGTGGTACATCTGTTTGCATGATCAACAGGTTGTAACGGGCTCTCATGACTCAACCATTAAGTTCTGGAATTTAGCTTTTTTTTGTTGTTGTTAGAATGTTGCATAGCTCTTTGGTAGAAGTTTATATTTAACTAGTTATTACTCTGATAGGTAAGCCTATGGCAATACTTACTCATGCTAAAACTTTCACCAACATCAAGAATCATATCAATCTTATTCTCGGTACCGAAGAGTGTCATTACAATGCATGGGTAGTTCTCTTCAAAACGTAGTGTACCGCCTGTCAAGTTCTAGAACGTATCCTTCCTCATGCTGCTACAACGTCCAAGAAAGATGATCAGTGGAAACAACTCGATGCCATAGTTTTACAATGGAACTATGCCACCATCATCAAAGATTTGCTACTCACCATTGTTGCCGATGAACAAACAGCCGCTGATGCATGGAAAGCATTACAGAACATCTTCGTTGATAGCAAACCAATACGTGCTCTCTATATATATCAAAAGTTCAACAACACTAAGATCGAGTCTTTTCCCAATGCTACTGCATATTGCCAACAACTTAAAACCCTATCCGATGAACTTGCAAAGGTGAACGCCCCTGTTACTAATCAAACTCTTGTTTTACAGTTGATTGCAGGCCTTAACACAAACTATGATAACTTTGCCACAGTTCTTTAACAAACCGTTCCTCTTCTGAATTTCAATACTGCCCGATCAAGGCTAATCTGGGAGGAAGGTCGCAAACAACGACAAACCTCTGCTACTGCCCTACACACTCAAACCACCCATGCTTCGTCCTCCACTCCAAACTCCTTCACAAACAACAACATATCCAACAACAACCACTACACCTACTCCACCACTCAACAAATAGAACCATACCAAACATCCACTTATGGCTGTGGATCAAAGACTTTCTATCGAGGCCATGGCAGGGGTGGCCAAGGTCGTGGTCGTGGTGGTAGGTCACGAGGACGTGGTAATCACAACAACCACCATTCATGGTATCCTTCACAATAACAACCACATGGGTACTACCCTTCACCACCATGGACAGCAGTAGCACATCCCCCTTGCCCTTACCCGATAGCTCCCGTGGCGTGTCCATCTAACTGTCAACAGCAAGGAATTCTAGGACCCGGTCCATCAGCTCATTATGCAGCATCTGAATACTCTGATACACCAACCAATATTGATCAGGCCCTTCATACCATGACATTGAACCCGAATCAAACTTGGTGCATGGACACTGGGCCACCAACCAACCACATGAGCAACACCACAGGTAATGAAATATCTGATAAATAAAATAAATAATAATAAAAAATAATAATCTATAACTACTTGGGCATGTATATATACATGTGTGTGTGTGTATATATATATATATATATATGTATGTATGTACTAGGTGGATGTATGTATATATGGATAAGTAGTTTAAGACAACAATATAGAGACCTTTGGCCTCACCCATGCGTAGTTCACAAGGTCATCGATATTACATTTTGTTTCTTGAGGAGTACACTAATTTTTTATGGATATATCCGTTAACCAACAAATCCAATGCTTTCTCCACTTTTCTAATGTTCCAGTCACTTAATAAAACTCAATTCGAAAGACAAACAAAGACATTTCAATGTGATAATGGAACCGAGTATCATAACGAAGAGTTCCACACTTTTTACAAACAAAATGGAATGCAATTTCGATTTTTTTGTCCCCATACTTCTTCTCAAAACGGTAAAAGCTGAGCGTAAAATCCATTCCATAAACAATATTCTTCACAATCTTCTTACACACACTTCCTTACCTCCTTCTTTCTAGCACCATGCTCTTGAAATGGCCACTTACATTTTGAACATTCTACCTTCTAAAACCAAAAACAACCACACCCCAACTTATCTTCTTTACAACAAACATCCAACATATTCACATCTTCACGTTTTTGGGTGTCTATGTTATGCCCTTCTTCCCTCTACATCCATTAACAAACTCCAAAATCGCTCATCTCCTTGTGTTTTCCGAGGGTATCCATCCAACCATTAGGGATACAAATGCTATGACATGAACACCAAAAAGATTGTTTTTTCCCGGCATGTTGTCTTCAATGAGTCCATATTTCCATTTAGCTCTTCCTCTCCCATTCCATCCTATGAATTTCTTCATCATCAAGACCATTCGGATCATGTTCATCACCCATCTTTTTGGCACCAACAAACAACCATGCCATCTTCCAACACCACCTACACCACCCACACCAAATCATCCCTCATCAGCCCACCCCATCACCAAAACATACAGCCGTAGATCCACCCGAACACCTACCCACCAAAACCAACACACACCACCACAAACACCACCAGCATTACCACCACCACACCACCACCTCGTAATATGCAAACTCGTAGCATGACCAGCAACCTCAAACCTAAAATACCATTTAACCTACACACCACCACCACACTCGAACCCATCCCACGAAATCCCTCGGAAGCCTTATCAAGTCCTATTTGGACTCGTGCCAAGCATGATGAGTTTAATGCCCTTATTAATAATAAGACATGGGAGTTAGTACCACATGCGTAACATATCATTCGGTGCATGTGGATTTTTAAACATAAACTAAAATCTGACGGGTCTTTGGAAAGATATCAAGCTCGATTAGGTGGTGACGATCGCTCACAACAAGTTGGTATTGATTGTGATTAGACTTTTAGTCCAGTTGTTAAACCGACTACCATCCGGTCTGTTCTTTTCTTAGAATTACATCACAAGTGGCATATAGATCAATTAGATGTCAAAAATGCCTTCTTACATGGGCATTTACAGGAGACTGTATTCATGCATCAACCACCAGGGTTTCGACATCCCTAGTATCTTAACCATGTCTGTAGAATACGGAAATCACTATATGGCCTCAAATAGGCACCACGTGCCTGGTACTAACGGTTCACAGATTATGTCACTCGTTTGGGATTTACTCACAGCTCTTGTGCTTATTCACTGTTTAAATACCATCATGGCTCAGATACTGCTTACATACTTCTTTATGTTGATGATATAATCATGGTCACCTCTTCTCGTACACTTCATCAACATCTTATGCAACATCTTTCTTCGGAGTTTGCAATGAAAGATTCGGGACTTCTGAATTATTTTTTAGGGATATCTGTCACTCACCTCAATTATGGCTTATTTTTATCCCAGTCCAGGTATGCCCAGACTATTCTTGGTAAGGCCAAGATGAACATATGCAATCCTGTACGTACATCCTTGGACGCCACAGGTAAATTAAGTTCTGATTCTGGTGACTTACTTCCTGACCCAACCACGTACCGTAGTCTGGTCGGTGCCCTCCAGTACCTCACCTTCATAAGGCTAGATATATCCTATGTGGTTCAACAAGTATGCATGCATATGCATGCTCCTCGTACAGGTCAGTTATTAGCTTTAAAACGAGGTTTACGGTATATTAAGGGCAATGTTCATATGGGATTGAGCATATGCAAGTCTTCTGTCTCCTCTCTGGTTGCTTACGCTGATGTTGACTGGGCCGGTTGTCCTGACACTAGACGTTCCACATCCGGTTATTGTGTTTATTTGGGTGACAATCTAATTTCATGGTCCTCTAAACGCCAATAGATCGTTTCTCATTCCAGTGCAGAGTTTGAATACAGGGGTGTTGCGAAATGTTGTTGTAGAGGTTTGTTGGCTACGAAATATACTTCTTGAGTTACGGGATCCACCTCAGCGCACCTTTTAGTGATAATCTCAGTGCCATCTATCTTTCAGGTAACCCAGTTCATCAACAACGCACAAAGCATATTGAGGTTGACATTCACTTCGTTCGTGAAAAAGTTCAGCGTTGTCAAGTCCAGGTTCTCCATGTTCCAACTCATCATAACTTTTCAGACATTTTCTCAAAAGGACTACCCAGGATTTTATTTTGAATAGTTTCGTTACAGTCTAAGTCTCCGTAACCCTCCACCTTAGACTGCGGGGGTATATTAGACTAGGTTACTTGATTGTATTATTTAGTATTATCAAAGGTCTCATTATGTAATTTGTAAACTATATATATTTGGAATGAGAAGAGGGGAACCCTAACAAATTACATAAATCAAGTCTGACAGAAGGAGTGGGAAGCTGGTCCATCTTTTTATTTTTGCATAACTATCATTTATGTTCATTCAGATTTAGAAAAAAAGCTAAAATGAAATTTGCTAAAATCTTTCGAAGGTAGATATTTCGAGTTGATGTGTTGATATCATCTTGAAGATGAAAGAAGATGTTAAACATTTAAAGTTGGTTATATCATATGTTGAAAGAAATTGTAGGGGTCATGTGATATTAATCATTACTTTTACATTTGACCAGTTCAAATATCCAACTTTGAGGTTTATAATTTTTGAGTTTCTTTTAGTTATTATGAAACTTATCCTTGCCATTCAGATTGTGAAGGAGTAGGAAAGGTAATCCATATTTTCATTTTTGCTTGACTAAAAGTAATCCATCCTTTTATTTTTGCTTAACTGTCATTATCATGTTAATTTGGATTTAGAAAAGAGCTAATATGAATTGTACTAAGATCTTTCAAAGACAGACATTGCAAGTTGAAATGTCAAGTTGATGTGTTGATATCATCTTGAAGATGAATGAAGATGGTAAATGTTAGGATCAAACTGGTACGTAACACACAAATAAAGAACAATAAACAATAAACAGAGACACAAGATTTATAGAGGTTCGCTCGTGGTGTGCAACCTACGTCCTCTTGGGGCAACTAGGGTTTTTCTTTTATTGAGTGATAATGATTACAAGTACAATGAGAAATATATATAGACTACAATTAGAGTTAATCCCTTTAGTTAATAATCTAATTAAACTGGGCCTAATTAGAACTTTGGTTGGCCGAGCCCAACTGCTCCAAATTAATCCACCTGAAGCCTACACCTAACAATTCTCCCACTTGGAGGCTTCAAACCACGTTCAACTGCACTATTCTTCTTTGTACTTCTGTAAAAATCCTCTGATTTTTGCACCCCCTAGCTACCCTTGCCTTCTCAACATTATTCCTAAAGGCTAGCTGAAGCTATGCATAGTTTCAGCTTATCCAGCACCACAAATTTGGTAAACATATCGGCTGGATTCATTGCACTTGAGATGTTCTTCAGACCGATTGCTCCATCACAGATCAATCCTCTGATAAAATGATATCCCATCCCAATGTGCTTTGTTTTCCATGATAGACTGGGTTTTTAGCAAGTTTCATCGCACTCTTATTGTCATAATACAATGAGTAATCAGACTGCTGTTTACCTAATTCTTTAAGAAAAATCTTTAACCATATTAACTCTTTACTATCTTCAGCAACAACCATGTATTCAACCTATGTTGTTGATAGAGCTACATTTTTTTGAAGTCTAGACATCCAGCTAACTGTTGTTCCTCCCACTGTAAAGACATACCCGGTAATGCTTTTAAATTTCCCTTTATAACCACCCAAATTAGCATCAGTATATCCTCTAAGAATTGCATCTTTACCCTTAAAACATAACCCTATTTTATAAGTACCCTTTAAGTATCCGAGTATCCACTTGACTGCTTCCCGGTGTTCTTTTCCCGGATCTGACATAAACCGACTAACTACCCCAACTGCGTGAGCAATATCTGATCGAGTGCAGACCATTGCATACATGAGACTGCCAACCACAGATGTGTATGGAATTTTAGCCATCTCTGTTCTTACTTCTTTAGATTTAGGAGACTGATTTTTGGTGAGCTTGAAGTGACTTCCCATTGGTGTGTTTCTAGGCTTGGTGTTTTCATTATTCATCTTGAATCTTTCCAACACTTTCCCTATGTATTTTTCTTGGGATAATGTTAAAGATCCATCCTTTATATTTTTGATAATGCTAATCCCAAGTATCTGTTTGGCTGGACCCAATTCTTTCATCTCAAATTCTTTGGACATTTCTTTCTTTAACTTGCAGATCTCTTTCATATCTGACCCTACAATAAACATATCATCTACATAGAGTAGTAGAATCATATAAGAGCTCTTAAACCTCTTTAAATAGCAACAATGACCCATTTGACATTTCTTGTACCTCGACCTTTCTATGAAGTTATCACTCTTCAAGTACCCCTGCCTGGGTGCATGTTTTAAACCATAAAAGCTCTTTTCAAACTTCTAGACCTAGTTTTCTTTCCCGACAACCTGAAACCCTTCAGGTTATCTCATATAAATTTCTTCATTAAGGTCACCATGTAGAAAAGCTGTCTTAACATCTAATTGTTCTAGATGTAGGCCCTCTTTAGCTACCAGACTCAGAACCAATCTGATGGTTATCATTTTCACAACTGGAGAGAAGATCTCATCATAATTAACCCCCTTCTTTTGCTAAAATCCCTTGACTACTAAGTGAGCTTTGTATCGTTTAGACCCATCATCTTCTTCCTTGACCCTGAAGACCCATTTATTATATAGAGTTCTTTTATCTGGCGAAATCTTAGTTAGTACCCATGTTTTGTTTTTCATCAAAGAGCTCATCTCATCTTTTATAGGATGCTCCTATTGAAATGAATCTTTCATCTTAACAGCTTCAGAGAAACTCCCTGGTTCACCATTTTCAATTAAGAAAAGATAGTTAACTGAAGGACTATACCTCTCTGGTTGCTTGGGGACTATGGTGGACCTCCTGACCTAATTTTGAGACTTGTTTGGACTCTACGGGGACTGTTCATCATCAGACTATGAACTCCCACTATTAGAAGTTCCCACTGCTTCTTCATCTCCACCCATATCATCATTTTCAAACTCAGGAACTTTAGTTTCAGTGTTTAATATAGTAACTGACTGTGTTGTTTGTTTGTTTGTATCAATTTCAAATTCAACCTGCTCTTCTTGAACTTGTGAGTTTGCTGTAATTTTGTCTGTATACAACTCAGCCTCATTGAATGTAGCATGCTTTCTTCTGACTATCTTTTTTCTTTCAAAATCCTAAATCCTGTAGCCCATAGTATCCAACCCATATCCAATGAAGTTGTACTTCTTAGCCTTAGTATCAAGTTTATCACCATCTTTCACTAGATCGTAGGCACTGCACCCAAAAACTTTCAAATGCATGTATTTGACTGCTTCCCCTTTCCATTCTTCTTCTAGTATCTTGAATCCTAACGGTACTGACAATCCCCAGTTAATTAAATAGGCAGCAGTGTTAAGTGCATCAGCCCAGAACATCTTTGGAAGCCCGTAATTATGTCTCCTACTTCTGGCTCTCTCATTTAATATTTGGTTCATTCTTTCCCCCACTTCATTTTGCTGAGGAGTGCCTGGGACTGTCTTTATCATCCGAATACTGTGTTCAGCATAGTAATCAAGGAACTTAGTACTTATGTATTCTCCCCTGTTGTTGGACTTTAGGCATTTTACCTTCAAATCAGTTTCTAATTCAACAGTAGTTTTCCATTTCTTAAAAGTATAAAAGACATTAGATATATTTTTAAGAAAATAAAGCCATACCTTTCATGTTGAATCGTCTATGAAGGTGACATAATAATGAGCTCCTCCTAGAGATGAAACCAAGGTTGGTCCAAATACATCAGTGTGAACAAGCTCTAATTTCTAAGCTTTTAGTGTCGTCCCCATCTTAACGAAAGATACTTTCTTCTTTTTCCTATAGATACAGGATTCACAGAATTCCAATTCAACCTTTTTAAGTTCTGGAAGCTTACCTTTAGCAATGAGCATTTTCATTCCTTTTTCACTCATATGACCAAGTTATTGGTACCAAAAACTGGATTGACTCGGTTCGCTGGTCATTGAGTTGATCCCATCCACTGGAACTTTAACCATGTAAAGAGTCCCCCTCTTCTTGCCTCTTACGATCACAAGGTTCCCCTTTACTACCTTCCATTGTCCCCCGCCAAACATGACATCATATCCCTGATCATCTAACTGCCCAATAGAGATTAGCTTCCTTTTCAGGATAGGAATGACCCAAACATCCTTTAACGTCCACGAGGTGCCCAATGAGGTTTTCAGACCAATATCTCCTATTCCTGTAACATCAAGAGTGTGGTTGTTTGCCAACCGAACTTTGCCAAAATTACCTGTTTGGAGATTCTTCATCAACTTCGTGCTAGAGGTAGCATGAAAAGATACACCAAAATCCATAATCCATGACTCAGTTGAGTTCTCCACATAACAGATAACGGCATCGGAATCAGAATCATCAACAGTTACATTGACTTCCTTATTATCTTTTGAGGCAGACAGATTTGGGCATTGACTTCTGAATTGACCAGTTTCTTTAGAGTTCCAACATTGGATGTCTTTCCTGGACTTTGACTGACCCCTCTTTTTGGATTTTGATCTTCCTTTACTAGTCCCCCTTTCTTTCTTTCTTCCTCTTATTTCAACGCTTAGTAAAGCACTCGATGATTCTCCTAAAGCTCTTCGTCTAATATCCCCCCCCAAAATCAGATCCCGGACTGCATTGGTAGTAAGTTTAGTAGTTCCAGATGAACTACTAACTGTAGTGACAGTTCCTGACCAACTTTCAGGTAAAGAAGATAAAAGCAACAATGACTGAACCTCATCATCGAATTTTATATTAACAGACAGTAATTAAGAGATGATAGTGTTGAAGTCGCTGATGTGAGTATTAACAGGTCCTCCTTCTTTCAATCTCATGTTCACCAGTTATCTAATCAGAAAGACTTTACTTGTAGCAAAAGGTTTCTCATACATGCTTGACAATGCATCCATAATGCCTTTAGCTGTTTTCTCCTTCAGAATGTTGAAAGCAACATTCTTTGACAAAGAGAGTCTGATGACATAAACAACTTTTCTGTCAAGAGTAGCCCAGTCTTCATCTGAAGTCTTATCCGGTTTCTTTCCAAACAGGGTGGCTTTCAGATCCTTCTGAACCAGCAAATCCTCGATTTGCATCTTCCACCATCCAAAATCATGACCATCGAATTTCTCAATTCTTGTTTTCCTGTCCTCAGCCATTATTCCAAACCGAAGATGCTCAACAGTCAAGTCAAAATTGAGAATAGTAACAAACACAACAATGGCGGGCTGCCTGAACTTGAGTGTTGTTCTATTGATTACTATTCTATGAGAATAGTTCCAAAAAACCAAAAGCAAACAAGTTTAATAATGCACCAGAGTTTTGAACGCAACATATAATCAAACAACCTAGATGACGGCAGAACAAAACCCTAATTCCACAGAAGCAGGCGTCAACAAAGATTTTGTTTTACTGAAGACCAAACGGCGTAGAAACCGTAATTCGTGTTTTGTATGGAATCTTAAAAAAAATTGAAGATTTTAACAGGGGGGAGATTTTAATATTAAACAAGAGCCTAAAGCTCTGATACCAGTTGTTAGGATCAAACTAGTACGAAACACACGAATAAAGAACAATAAACAATAACAGAGACACGAGATTTATAGAGGTTTGGTCGCGGTGTGCAACCTACGTCATCTTGGGGCAACTAGGGTTTTTCTTTTATTGAGTGATAATGATTACAAGTACAATGAGAAGTATATATAGACTACAATTAGGGTTAATCCCTTTAGTTAATAATCTAACTAAACTGGGCCTAACTAGAACTTGGGTTAGCTTACAATACAATAACGATGCTTAGATAAGAAAAACATAGATAAATATGGAAGCACGATTCTAGGATTGGTTAAAGGAAAGGAATAAGGAGTATTATGTGATGAAATACTTTCCCACAATATTCCCCCTCAAGTTAGAGCGTGAAGGTTACGAATGCCCAACTTGCCAAGTAATATCTGCAACTGCTTTGATCTAAGCACCTTGGTGAATAAGTCTGCAACCTGGAGTTTAGTGTTAATGTGAACGGCTTGATTTCCTTTGATTCTACTCGTTCACGAACAAAATAGCAATCCATTTCAACGTGTTTAGTACGTTCGTGGAAGACGGGGTTGTTAGCAATATGTTTAACCGCCAGGTTGTTGCAAAAGATAGGTGTGGGTGTCACTTGGATGGTGTCGAGGTCCTTGAGAAGCCATCTCATCCAAAGTATTTCACTAACAGTGGTAGCCATGGCCTTATATTCGGCCTCTGCAGATGAGCGTGACACGACAGATTGCTTTTTGGATTTCTAAGATACGGGAGCACCTTCAAGGAGGAGAAGATATCCAGTCCTCGATCGTCTAGTGATAGGACAATCGAGCCAATCTGAATCTGTGTAAGTAACAAGATTGCTTCCCCCTTTCTTCGGAAGTAAAATTCCTTGATTGGCTGTGGCTTTCAAATATCTAAGAACTCTTGTTGCTGCATCAAGATGGCTTTGACGAGGGTCAACCATAAACTGACTTAAAATACTAACGGAGTGTGCAATATCGGTACACGTGGCTTGGAGATAAAGTAATCTTCCAACAAGCCACCGATAATGGCTCTCATCGACACAATCTTGTTCTTTTCCAGTTTCTAACTTTAGATTCCGTTCCATGGGCATAGGACTTGGGCGACAGCCGAGCATTCCAGCAGCCTCAAGAATATCAAGGGTATACTTTCTTTGACTAAGAACAATGCCTTCTTTTGTTCGGGCGACTTCGATGCCCAAGAAATATTTGAGATTTCCAAGATCCTTGATACTAAAGCGTTCATTTAGAAATGACTTTGTTTCATTTAATTTGTTGACGTTGTTACCTACCAAAATCACATCATCAACATAGATTAAGACAACAACATATGTTTCTTCTTTTCTAAATATGAACAAGGAGTTATTAGCCTTGGACTAGCTGAACCTATCTTCAATAAGTGTCGCGGTAAATTTGTTGTACCAATTTCTCAAGGCTTGCTTGAGACCATATAAGGACTTTCTCAACCGACACACTTTGTTCCCTGTTTCTCTCTTAAATCCTTGAGGAATTTTCATGTAAACTTCTTCATGCAAGTCCCCATGAAGGAATGCATTGTTTACATCCAATTGGTGGACTAACCAACCGTAACTAACTTTGCAACAGGAGCAAAGGTGTCATGGAAGTCAATTCCTTCAATTTGTGTGAAACCCTTGGCAACTAAACGAGCTTTGTATCTTTCAATGTCCCCATTTGGTTTGTACTTGACTTTGTATACCCACTTGGAATCAATTGCTTTCTTCCCTTTAGGTAGATCTTCAAGGGTCCATGTTCCATTCATTTCAAGAGCCTCTATGTGAAGTCGACTAGATCGGTAAACATCCTAGCATGTTCTTGACGGAAGGATAAACAATCAAAACCAAAAGTCAAATCTATAACACGAACTATCAAAAATTGGTTTCATTGATAAAACCTAACAATTACAAGCTCGTTACAACATAAGAATCAGGACTCTTAGCAAGGGGAGATCGAGCATGATCTCCCCTCTCATCCGGCAGCCCTAGGCTCCGGGCAGACTCCCTCTCGAATCCCTATCTCTCTACACATTGAAACTGGTATATATAGGCCTCGGCCCATATTAGATGCGACTGGGCCCATTCGTGCGATTGGACCATGCGTATGGTTCAATCGTACGACTGGACCATGCGTATGGTTCAATCG
>BJCO01466149.1:0-10277 GCA_018326465.1 Flaveria floridana
AGCAATTTAAAGAGTTTGAAAGTATTTTTGGTTTCTTATTTACTATTAGAAAGTTAAAATCTATGAATGAGGAATGTTTAAAAGAAAAGTGTATTAACCTTGAAAATATATTAAAATATGATGATGTTGTAGATGTTAATGATTTAGATTTATTTCAAGAACTAAAAATGTTAAGAGAAATTATTTCTTTAGAATCAGACACACTAATTGATATACTGAATTATATTAAAAGTTTTAATTCTTTTCCAAGCGCATATATTGCATATAGAATTTTATTAACTGTTCCTGTAACTGTAGCATCTGCAGAACGAAGTTTTTCCAAATTAAAACTTATAAAAAATTACTTAAGATCTACAATGTCACAAGAAAGATTAAACGACTTATCCACTTTGGCTATTGAAAAAGAATTTCTAGAAGGATTTGATTATGAAAATTTCATTAACGAATTTGCATTATATAAGGCTAGAAAAATAAATTTAATATAAACATATATACGTACAGAATATATAATTAAAATTATTTTTTTAACTCCGCCAACTATAAACGTATTAGTTTATTATTGTCGATCCCAAGCCCGGATAAAGCAGGAGGGTTTTAATAATTTTTTTTAGAAAAAAGTCCCATTTTCTTAGTTCGGTTGGGGCCCCGAAAAACGTTGAGCCGGCCCTGGTGATGTTATTCGTAATATCACTAAATAGCTCGTGGTGCGGAGCTTGTGGTAAATAATGCGGAGCTCACTCGGAAAAAGCTTAAAAAAAAGATCGCTCGAATTGGCTTTGTTTTAAACTGAACCAAACCAAGCCGGCTCAGTATGAAAACGAGCTGAACTAGGCTCGGTTTGTGTCGAGCCGAGCCGGCTCGATTTAGCTTGTTTGTTAACTCAACTCGGTATGGCTCGGATTATATTACTTGTAATATATATTATTTTTATGTACATTAACACATATCATTGCATTTGCTCATTTTTTAAGAGGACAAATGCCACAAAATAATAAACAAGTTTTAAAAATGTTCTAATTTAGTCATTCATGCATATTTTTCTCAAATTAGACCATCAAACAATCAAATCAAATCATCATTAAATTTTCTTATGTCAAGTAAGTAACAATGAAAAAGACGTGGGGGTCCGAATTTTCAATATATAAAATTATATTAAAAACAAAAAACATGTTCATTATGAAAAAAATATAAAGAGTACCTAAAATTTATGTTAACGTTCCATATCAGCATCAAAAGATGGAAAATTGTTTTCTAATTGAAACCAAAAGTATAACATGTTAAAAAACATATTAAGACTTTTAATTTATATAAAATATAAAAACTGAGTGACTTAACCGGAACACTTTTAAAACTTGAGTTTCCTAATTGTAACACTATTGAAAGTTGATTATTATTTTACAAAATTACTCATTTTTTAAAAATACAATATAATTTTTTAGTTATTTCTTATGTCAAAATATATTTAATAATAATGTTTGTAGTGAATCTTTTTTGTATTAGAATAAATTATTCAAGCACACTTTCAATTTTTTACTAAAAAACAAACCATTGTATGTTATGTAGTGTTACGAGTTTTGTTCGTTTGATTCAGATAATGATAGAGTTATTTGCATTTGTATTTGTTGATGTTGAACTTAGTTTATTTAAATTAATTTATATTTTGTGAAACTTGATATAAACTGATTATAAGTTATGTGATATATTGATTTTATTTTGCATTTGATTTCTTTAATTGTATTTATGAAATTAAAACCAAGCCAAAACGATCCGAGCTCAAGCCCGGATTTCCTGTTCGCCGAGCTGGCTCGGTTGAAATTCGAGTTGAGTTCAAGCTTGCCCTGGTTTGGCTCAGTTCGGCTCGTGAACAACCTTATATAGATTGCACTCTTCACGGTTCAAACACATTATCTTCGGTCGATATAAACAAATATAACCTATCATACCAGGAAAAATACTAATTTTTGAGAAGGTTTATACCGAGACAATGTTGATAGTTATGGTGTCGTTGTTGGACAGTTATATCATTGGAAAACAAATCGAGTCCCAGTCACGGAATTCGCGACGCTTGACATTAACCATTGGATGTTGTATAACTCTCGATTCCTTTTGTTAAGCAAAAGAAAAAAAATAAAAATATTATATTATTTATTATCCAAAGATATATATTTTTACTATTAATATAAACTAGTTTTTCTTATCTGCCGCGCGTTGCCGCGACATTGTAGCTAGCGTGATAGGGTATAAACTATTATCGACCGGACTCGTTTTCGAACTAAATTTAAGTAAATACGTAGAGTGACACAAATTTATACAATTGAATAAAAACATATTATATTTGACCCGATTTTTTTACAAACAAAATTTATGTTAAAATATAGGTTTATAATTGCTAATTCGCTCCGGATCGTTTTAGAACCAAATTTACATCGAAACGTAAAATAAATTAAAAAACGAACATACCCAGTAATCTAGTATATCCCACTCAAGAGCAAGGTCTGGGAGGGGTAGGTGATGACGAGTCTTTCCTCTATCTTAGAGATTCCAAAGAAACATAAAATAAAATAAAGAATTAAAAAGTACGAGTAGATTAAAAGAACTTAAAAGTCTAGATTAATAAAACCAAATAAGTTATTAAAAGTTCAAAAGAAAAGAATAGAATACCTCAGCAACACAAGGCGTGTGAAAAGCATTAAAAATAAATAAATGGTAAAATGGGATTTGAAACCTAGACCATGTTTGGCTGTTCATTTGAAAATGACTTTTTAACTTTTGGAGGGGTGAAATGACAAAAATGCCCCTCCAAATAAGTTAATAAGTTAAAATTTCTAACTTATTGACTTATTTGGAGGGGTATTTTTGTCTTTTTACCCCTCAAATAAGTCAAAAGGAGTTTAGAAATGGAATCCCAAACATCCACCTAGGTGCATTGGTTGAAAAAAAGGAGCACTACCACCACAACAAAACTCAATATTTGTTACAACATTCACAAAATAACATACATCAAACACAGGTGATTGATGGGTGTCCTACCTATTAACCACCAACATTCACTTTTAAGTTATAACGAATAAAGTTACCCGCATGTTGCGGCATGACCGCATATAGTGTTGCGTTTGTGAAATTCGTAATTCACGGTGCAGCATGGACAATGGTTGAGCGTCTGCGAATTTCATTACGTGAATTGTGACGGTGACACGAACATTGTTTATTACATAAAAGAAGTGAGAAAGGGCACACTTGCAAAGGTCATAATTAACTCAAAACGTTGTTGCAAGACCGGCTACGAAAGCCAAAACATAGGATTAAAAACACATCGAAGTAATGAAAAAGTTTTCGAGTTCACAAATTCGATATCTTCTACACGCATGTTGAAACATATTATTTAAATTAAGCAATTTAAAATAAAACAAATAGAAGAAACGTAAAAGAGAAGCACAAAAAAATAAAGGTTGGGCGCAAGATTTGAATCTGCGCTGTAGAAAGCCTATAGTGATTATCTACTGAAAACTAAATACTTAATCAAGACAAATTTCCAGAAAAACAAAAAATTTTGAAGCCTCTGAACTTTGCAATCTATACTATATTAATAAGCATTTGGGGAGGGCAAATTTCACCCAAAACTCTTAAAATTAAGAGATGTACAAGACTTTAAAGCTTATGGCACAAGCATTTTAAGCTTGAATGTTGAAAATGTTGAAAAAAACGTCTTAAAAAAGTCCCTTGCATTTGCGCGACCACTTCCTGGATCCAAAATTTGAATTCAGCTGCTCTTCCCCATACAACCAGAGTACAGTATCTTGTTCTTTTCATATGCAGAGAGAGAGAGAACTAGAGAAAAAGAAGAGAGCTACAGAGAGAACGAGAAGAGAGATAGGGAGAGAGAGAGAGACGGGAAGAGAGTCTCGGGATAAAAGGAAGTCCGGCAAGGGTGGGAGGAGATTTGGAGTCCGATCGGCGACTAGGGTTTCAAGATTTGTGCCATTTGAAGATCGACGACTAGGGCTTCGAGCTTTGAAAGTTTCTTTTGGTATGAATTACCTATAATTTTTTATCATGATTAAATGCTTGATTTAATTTATTGCTTGATGTAACCTGCTTGTGGCTAAGAAAAAAATGACCAGGCTCAATCATCCCTAATGTTGGATTTTCAGGTATATGCTAATTGATTTTCCAGTTTAATGAATCAAGATTTGTAATGATTTTGAACTTTTCACAAGGATCAAACTAAAAAGTTTGATTGGATATTTACAGGTCGGTGAATCAACATGGACTTTAGCGATTGCAAAAACTGGCGAGGCAAATGATATGGGCTAAACAAACACAGACAAGTAGTCTACTCTAACATGACTACCTTCGTTCATTTTTTAGATTTTTAACGAGTTTATGCAGGTCCATCATCTAGGTTAACGAACTTCAGTTACAAAGAAACTAAAAAAACAACCAACAATTTTATTACCAATTATTTGACAAGGGGGATTTGGGACTGTTTATAAAGCTCAATTTGGTGATGGTGCAGTAGTTGTAGTAGTAAAACATATGGATAAAGTTTCTGAACAAGTTGTAGAAGAATTTTGCAGAGAAGTTTTGCTTCTTGCTAGACTTCATCGTTGTCATCTTGCTGCCTTGAAAAGATTTTGCATGGAAAAATATGAAAGGTCATTTCCACCCACACATCTCCATGTTTTCCTTTTGCTTGTTTATGTGATACTTGATTATGTTTTGGAGCTAATTTTTACAAAAGTTTTAAGTCCTTATTCAACCCAAAACCTAATATATGGTTGTTGAAATAAGATTTTTGTTTGATTGTAGTAATAAAGTGGTAGGGTTTTAGATTCAGTATGTTACACATTAAAAGAATTTATTTTGTATTCAGTACATGTTAGTTAAGTTTTGCATTATCTTATAACTACAAATGGTACTTCCTACAAATGTTTCTCAATGTCGTTAGTGCTTACGTTGATCAAATGCAAAATCTAATCCCTAGAATGAAAGATAGAATTGTCCGCACCACCATTGATTCCGGACGTGGAGTTAGTTTCTCTATTTAGATCTTAAGAATGGAATTGTCCGCACCACCATTGATTCCGCACCACCATTAATGTAAAGCTTAAATCTTGAAGTTTCACTTTTTCGATGTTGCTAGCGGGGGAGGTGACTTATCCCACGGACTGAGTTCAGTATTTTTCTAGATCCCTCAAACAACTGTATCTTTGAATTTCTTGATTTGTGCATACTAAAATACAGTTTCATCCTATAAAAATTAAATCTTTATACTGAAAAAGGACCATTTAAACAACTTGCAGATGATATATCATGTATTAGTTAGAATAAATCTTTATACTGAAAAAAGACCATATAAATAAGTAATACTTAATGTATTAGTTAGAATAAGTCATGTATTAGTTAGAATAAAGTAATACTTAATATAGCGAATTTAATTATATGCATTAACTCATGTTATGAGAGGAGAGAGAGAGTGGAGAGAGAGGAGAGGGTGGAGGCCGTGGTGGCTATTCAGGGTCTAGGTATGGCGGCATGGATTCTCTAACAATGTTCTTTGTATCCAAAATCCATCTTGGATGCTCTTGGCAAGATGTGAAAGGAGCCTTTACTAGATTTGGATATGTGGTGAATGTGTATTTGGCAAATAAGAAGAACAAGGAAGGTTTCCGTTTTGCTTTCGTAAGGTTTTCGTCGGTAAGTAACTTATTGTTGATGGAAGCGGCTAAGAACAAGATTCAAATCGGAGAATCAATCCTATCGGTGAATTTGGCAATGTACGATAGAAACGGGAACAAGGTACTTCAACCAGGTTCAATGGTCCACAAAAGAAGTTATCCGATTCAGGATGTCCACTGTAGACCTACGTTTAAAGATGGCAGTTCAATCGACGAAAGCAACCAAAAAGTTGGGTGTTCGTATGTGGATATTGTTAAAGGGTCGACGAAAGAAAACTTCGTGATTGATTTACCGGTAGTTAGCTCCGTGGCTAACTCAAGGTGGATTGGAGCCTCTTTGATTGGGACCGCATCTTCTCTAAATACTCTCAGGTTTCTGCATTTATATAATCCTTAAGGCAAGTTTTCCGACATCGCCGTGAGATTTATGGGTGGTTTGAGGGTGATGCTCTCTTTTCTTAACCAAACGGAGGCTGAGGCATTCCTTCATAAGGAAATGTCATGGAAGAATTGGTTCTCAAAGTTGGAGGTCTGGTCGGGACAAGACTTGACTTTCAAAAGGGTAGCTTGGATCCGTATTCATTGAGTCCCTCCCAATCTTTGGGAGGTGGATGTCTTAGATTACATTGGTGAAAAGTTAGGGGGATTGGTGCACCGGTCTCAAGTGAATGGGAATGAGGGTAATTTATCATCAGAAAGTATAATAGTTATTGTCAATCATGCAGAAAAAATGAACGTAGACATCGGATTAAAAAGAGATAATAAGGTGTTCAAGATCAAGGTGGTGGAGGAAGATGGAGATTGGGTTCTGGAGTTTATTCCAGCAGATAACTCTCCCTTGATTATTCAATCAGAGGCCGTAAATCCACTGACGTCGGAGGATAATTCAGTTGCGCAAGGTCCGGTGGCCGGGATCAAAGAGAAAGTGGTGATCATCGGAAGCCAACGGAATATGAAAGGTCGCTGGAGTTCCATTCCAAAGAAGTGGATCGGCCGCATATTTTGGGAATCAATGAACATTTAATTCAGACGGAGCTCGAGGAGGGGGAAATTCCTATGCACGTAGAGGATGGTTCATATTCTAGCTCATTAGACAGGTCGCCAGGTGTAGT
This sequence comes from Flaveria floridana, assembly GCA_018326465.1. NCBI lineage: Eukaryota > Viridiplantae > Streptophyta > Magnoliopsida > Asterales > Asteraceae > Flaveria > Flaveria floridana. Next base: position 6,791 of record BJCO01466149.1, read on the forward strand.
GGGCCCAGTGGGCATAGAGGAATCAGGTTTGGACAATTATCTTAATGGGTCAGATCCTTTTAATTTAAGTGGGATTATAAGAGAAAATGGGCTGGAGAATAAGAGAAAAAGGAAGTTGGGCTTTAAGGTGGGGTCTAGAAAACTGAGAAGCCCAATAAGGTTAAAGAACTTCAAAGACTTATCCTCCCCAACATCGATTTCTCATTCCTCCTTCTGTTCTGAAGGTGATGCCAGGTCTAGAAAAAAGAAAAAAGGTTGCAAATCGCTGTCTCGAGTGGCGGCAAGATTGGTGATAAACGAATATGAAGCATCACTTGCAAGGTCTAGTGAGAAAGATTCGGGCAAAGGTGATGCCAGGTCTTGTGACAGTACTGATCCTTTGTTGGGGGAAAAAGTTCAAGCTGAACTCAAGGATAACCTGTCGATTGTAGAGCTTCTTGGGGTTCCAATGGAAGGTTTCGAAAAGCATTCGGAGAAAGTTATTAAGGACGATCTTAATAGCGAAGTTTAAAATGGATTTTCTTTCTTTGAATGTTAGAGGGATGGGTGGCGATCTCAAGGCTCCATGGGTAAGATCGTTAAATCGTGTTCATAACATTAATTTTATAGGTATTTAGGAGGTGCAAAAAGCTAGTGCCTCAATCGATCAGATTAGGAGATTTTGGGGAAATAGGTTAATGGATTTCGTGTTGGTTAATCCCGTAGGAAGATCTGGTGGATTGCTCTCGGTATGGGATGTAACTATTTTTAATTGTACTTTTCCCAGTCAGCTCAATATTGGTGCTTAGTTATCGACAACATGGTTGGGGATTCACAAAAAATTTGTACCTTGAATGTATATGCTCCTAATGACCTAATAAAGAAAAGAAGACCGTTGATGGAGTTGAAACAGGTTATAGACCTTCATAATGGTGTATGGATTGTGTTTGGTGATTTTAATGAGGTTCGATCGGAGGAAGAAAGAAGAATCATGTCTTTGATGTTGGGGCGGCTATTTGCTTCAATAGCTTTATTCGGGAGGCAGACCTCATGGACTTGCAATTTGGTGGTGGTCGAATTTATACTTTTATGAAAGAGGATGGATTGAAGATGAGAAAACTAGATAGATTCCCGATGAACAAAGACTTTACTCTAAAATGGCCTTCATTTAAGTTATTCGTGGCTTATCGGTTACATCCGGATCATTGTCCATTAATTCTAACATGTGATGACTCTGAATCGGGAGTAATCCCATTTAGATTCTTCGATAGTTGGTTGTCTGGTGCAGGTATCGATGACGTAATCAAAAGTGGCTTATCAAAAGAGGTGAATTGTTCTTCCAAAGTTACTCATCTGGCTAGAATTTTAAAGAATATTAAACTATGTGTCAAAGAATGAAGGTCTAATATCAAGGTAGCAGAGGAGAAGGAGTTCATGGATGCGTCTACATTATGCAATTCCTTAGAGCTATTGGCTGAATCTAGGGATCTAAATGAAGATGAAAGGAGAGCTAGATTGCGAAGCCAGATTAAAGATGAAGAAGTTCAAAGCTAAGGAAGTGGCGGATCTAAAACAGAAGGCTTACATTAAATGGTTAGTCAGCAGAGACGAAAACTCGTCCTTTTTCCATGGTATGGTCAATAGCAGAGTATAGGATAATAGAATTTCAGGTCTGTTAATCGATGGAAGATGGGTCACGGATGTGAAGGAGATTAAAAGGAAGTGTTCGGTTTTTTCAAAAACAAATATGATGAACCAATGCATCGGTGCCTAAGAATGAGCAATACCGGTTTCAAAGTCCTATCAGAAGCACAAGCAAATGGTCTCATTTCTGAGTTCTCGTTGGAGGAGATAAAATGCGCCGTATGGGATTGCTCCGATAAAGCCCCCGGTCCCGACGACTTTACTTTTGCAATTTTAAAGAAGTATTAGGATGACTTCAAGGTGTTGTTTTGGGTGATGTTTGAGGACTTCTACATCCATGGTAGCATTGCACATGAGGCTAGTGCATCATTTATCGCCTTACTAGCCAAAAAGTCAGACCCTCAGAAGATCTCGGACTTTAGACCAATAACTTTTATTGGTATGGTGCAAAAGACAATCACAAAAGTGATGGCTAATCATCTTAAGTCAGTGATCGGGGACATAGTGTCTTTGGTTCAAACAACCTTTATCGAGGGAAGATCCATTCTTGACGGCCCCTTAATGATTAGCGAGATCATCTCATGGGCTAAACACTTTAAGAAGGAGGTGATGATCTTGAAAGTGGATTTCGAGAAGGCATACGATACAATTAACTAGAAATTTTTGCTTCTTGTTATGACTCACATGGGGTTCCTGTCTAAATGGAAAAACTAGGTGATGGGTACTCTAGTTACAAGTCATGCGTCAGTCTTGATAAATGGTTCACCCACCAAAGAGTTCAAGATAAAGAGGGGCTTGAAGTAGGGAGACCCATTATCTTCTTTTCTTTTCCTTTTAGCCATGGAAGGTGTAAGGTTATTTGTAAGGCTGATGCAACCCAAACACGCAAAGTCTCTCCTGCATGCATGCACAAGTGTACTAAAGTGGGATGCTTCAGAAGTTTCACACACTGTCTTATAAATTACTCTAAGTGTGAAATCTTCTGAAGCCAAGACCAATACTTTCCGAAGCCAAAAGATGAAGTCTTCCGAAGCTTCAAAGACAAAGTCTTCCGAAGCCAACTATTAAAGACAGATTTCTTCCGAAGAATTTTTTATCACATGCTTTGTCTGATGTACTTTTTATCTAAAGTTGGACCCCTTTCTGCGTAACTCTGATAAGACATCAGCTTTACATGAGTTGGTGAAAAGGTCCATGCTTTTGGTAACTGTACATTGAGGTCTTGAGTCTGTAACTTTCCACTTTATATACTTTATCCTTTTTGTAATATATTAGGATGTGAGCTATGCATGTCATAGTCACTAGTCAAAAGACAATCTGCCTTTTGACTCTACGTTGATTTTGTTGTCTAGATCATGCATCCAGCTGGCCTTCAAAGTATGGCCGGCTGTAGGTTGTAGTATAAGTATTTTTGATCCTTGTAACTTATTAGAAAAACTTTGGAAACATTTAAAGGAACTAGAGAGCAATATATACCAACCTTGAAAACCAATTAACTTGTGTTGTTCTTGTTCTGTCTTATATATACTTGTGTTTCTTAGTTCTCAAAACTGATTTTCCCAGTTCCCCATTTGAATTGTTAAGTGTTGTTGCACACTCTCCTCTTTGTGTTGTTGTGTTGTAAGTGCATAACCCTTCACCTGGTCCTGCAATTGGTATCAGAGCATATCAGGCTCTTGATATAAGATCTCACAATCTTAAGAACCCTCACACACACAAAATACTTAACCCTTCAAATGGCAGCTATCTCTAAAGCTGATATGGAAACTAGAACCATGACAAAGTCCCCACTGATCACTCTTGATGACTTTGACACTTGGTGCCAAAGAATGGAAGGCTTCATCAAGTGTTAAGACTCAAGAAT
>BJCO01466151.1:0-11240 GCA_018326465.1 Flaveria floridana
TAAAAACTAAACTAAAAAATAATTCGAGCGAAACCGAGCGAGCGACGAGCGAGCGTACCTTTGCTCGTGCTCGGTTCGTTTTCAAACCGAACCGAGCCGCTCGGTTCGTTTACAACCGAGCGGAAAATCGAACGAGCAAAATTCCGAGCATTTTTCGAACGAGTTCGAGCGAGTTTCGAGCGTCGAGCTTTTTGAACAGCCCTAGTTATCATATAAGAACTTAGATATGTGTGTATGTGTAAAAGAGGGAGAGATTAGAAAAACTCACACTTAAAAACCCCGAAAATGATTTGGTGTATTTGGAAATGCCGGAATGATTTGGTTTTTAATGGCTCATCGACTCAAGTTTCAAAGTGTCTCAACGAGGTGAAGAGCCGCAGTTACTTATGGATAAAAAATCGCGCCAAAATTGAAGGATTGGAGTGGTCATCATGGATTTCTTTTAATATAGAAAACTTGGTAGCTCATTAGTGTAATTTGGTGGAACAAATTGGTGTACTGTATGACTAATTAGTATCCTGCTAATTTGGTGGAATAAAAATTTTGTTGATCTTTTCAAAAAAAAAAAAACCCCCCGAAAATGGTCTTGGGAATAGCATATCAAGACACGTATTCTGGCATTATACTATATGTTGCATTAAATAACCTATTTTCTTAAAGTTATGTAAAAGTAAATGCATTTTTTGAATTTTATAAACATCCTTACTTTAATTCGTTCTTCCCCTCCATTTATTAAAGTCATTGGTCTTTTAGATAATAAAAAGAAACTGACTCTAAAAAACATACAGTAACGGCATACTAATTATATTTACATGTACTTTTATATATTAATTTACATTTTTATTTGTCATATAAAGCATAAATAATATCTAATAAACTTATTTCTTATATTATGCCTATAGTTAAAGAACAACTTAAATGAATAGTGATTTTGAATGGATAGGTTGTCGATTTTCTCATCTACGGGTGGGGAAGAGATGTGTGTTAATTTATTTACATGTGTCATCTCGTGTCAAGAGACAGAAAGATACAAAAACAAATCAACTGGTGGAGATGATAGACAAGCGATGATGACAACATTGAAGCCATACACGGATCTTGAGGGGTACTCAATGATCTTCCAAAAGAACCTACGTTAAAGTTGTTTCCTCCTCGACAACGGCAGTGATGCGATGGTCTTGCGATGGATGTTTATAGGCTTTCGATGTTTTCGTTTTCTCCTCAGAGATGGTGGTGGTGTGATGGTCAAGCGTTAGACGTTTATGGAGTTTCGGTGCTAACCCTTGACGACGATTCTTTTCCCTCCTTCTCAAAGAGCTGTAACGTCCGTCGCATAAAGTCCTTGCCTACCGGTTGTGTTTTGGGTGAGATCTAAAACCCTAAAGTTTGTGATCAGCGGCTTCAAGTCTATTTTATTTTCGTTTCTTACTATTGTTTCATGCGGATTGTTTCTCGTTGATATAACAATCTTATTTTCAATTTTTTATTAGAATAATGCAAATGCATATATACAACAATCTTTGCACTTAGTATAATCTTTAATACATTTCATTCTGTTGGTGTTCTGATTGATGAGATGATATTATATGATCATAGTACGTTCTTAAGTTTGTTTTGCTACAATTATATTATTAGAAGGAATTCGTGTTAAATAAATATATAAATTATGATTACTCATATCAAAAGTGATAGTTGTGAATTGGGACCTGATTCATTTTGTTTGTTTCATGACTAGGTAAGAATGTTAAGTCCCACATACAAAATTCATCATACGGTGCTTCATGATGTTGATATCTATGGACAATTTGGCGAAAATGGTTGTGTTTGTTTCAATGATGCTTAATGATTATGAAGTCCAAAAATATTCATGTTGTTGATTACCTTACTCACAGACTATTTCATTTGAACCGCATCATGATTATGCTTATGATGTTTTTGGATTGTCAAAATTTGATTTAGTACTTGAAAAATATGAAGGTTTGAGATGGTGATCAAGAACGTTGGCAAGTCATGTCATCATGCTTAAATAATCATTAGTAACCTTGAGTGCTACATACATCGATACGATTTTCTTATATTTGTTGTCAAATCGTGCTTAAATAATCATGGTTGTTTGCTGATTTGATGCCATCTTCTCTATAACTGATGCATGAAAAGTATATATATAATTATATGTGGTAATATAGTGTTAGTAAGAATCGAATATCAATTTGTTGACACACTGATCCTACTCAACCACCTTTAGAATTGACTATTAGAATGAGTTTGTTCTGAGAAAATTGATAAGTTGCATTGATGTAACCAAATTTTTATGATTTTTAAAACAATAATTAAAAATGAAATTAAAAATAAGGTTTGAGACTTTTAAGTTAAAACAGAGAATTAAGACTATCATTCTAATTAGATTACACTTATATAACTGTGATGAATTCTATGGTATGATTAAAAATATAAGTTAAAATAGTTATGTTAACGTTTATAAATATGAGTCAGAGCATATTTCTCGTAAACCGGCTTCGTAGTGATAAGGAAAGCCGCATCGAGTCACTTACAACGCTAACCCCCAAGCCACTAGTGATGTAGCTAAAACTTTTGCATCCTTTCAACATACAATTTTTAAAAACATAACTTAATGTTAGAAGAGAGTTGATCATGTTTTTTTAATATACTATAAAATTTTAGAAAACCATAACAATTACTTTAAATTTCTCATACTAATAAAAAGTAACCCACATAGAAAGTTAAAGTGATATGATTTTTAATAACCATTTCTAGTTCATTAGCCATAGGTTTATTATTAAAACCGATTTCGAGAAGAAAAGTTAGTTCATATGTTTTTCAACCATGTATGAAGTTCACAATTACAAATCATAAATTTATAACTTTCTATTCAAATGTAGATGCTACCAATCAAAAGTTTACCCAATATTACCATAACAATAACATAGCATAAAATACACCATTTGTTCATAATAGATTACATAAGTTTCATCCAATTAGGATGATAATAGAAGTGTAACACCCTGAAAATTTAAAACGAGTCGTCAAAGATAATAAGCTTAATTAATGGGTATTTAATAAGGGAAATAAATGACCATGGGCTAAATTAGCCTTAATTGGGTAGAATCCTAAGGGATTAAAGGCCCATAATTAGCCCTTAACCCACTTAACCAGACATCATCTTCCTTATCTGAACCCTAACCACCCAAATTCGTAGAGAGAGAAAGTAGAGAGAGAAAGTAGAGAGAAAAAGTGAAGAAAACTCAAGATTTAGAGCTTTAAAGGTTAAGAGATTGAAGATCTGGGTGTTGGAGCATCAAACCATAAGAAAGGAACAATAAATCTAGGTAAGAATTGGCCTCTAAACCCTTCTGTAGATCAAACCCGGATTCTAGGATTTTGAGTTTTGAAAAGTTTCAAATAATCACATAAAGGTCACATTTTTCGTATGAAAACGTGTAAAAAGCTTAGATATAGTCTCATGGTTGATAAACTAAGAGATTGGATGTAAAAAGTTAAGATTTTGGGTTAAAAACGGGCTGGTTCATCATTTTTATTCGTCCAGCGAAACTGTAAGCTCGATCTGCGAAACTGCGGACTCATCCAGCAAAACTAAGAGAATTTGCAGCGAAACTACTGTTTCGCTGGTAATTTCGTTAGTGCCCAGGTTGACCTATAGATATTACGAAACTAGGAAATTCCAACGAAAGTTGGGCGCACCTGATAGCGAAACTGTTATGCGAAACTGCCAGCGAAACTACCAGCGAAACTGCCAGCGAAATTGCTTATCTGGCAGCGAACTTAGCAACGAAATTAGGCAGAAATTAACCTCTTAAAGTGTAAACTTATCTGCAAGTTGTGTAGTGTGATTCTAGCCTAGATAGCTTAGTTTACAAGTTACTCATGATGTCCAGGTGAGTTCTAGATCCCCTTATTTAAAAGTTTTTCCATGTTTTTGGAACTATTATGCATAGTAAACCTAAGATGTTCAAGGTAAAGATTTTAATGGGTTTTAATAAGAAAATAAATTTTCCTATAACAAAATATGCTATATAAAGTCCTTAAAATAAAAATTTTACGCGCTAACCTGGCTGCCCGACCACAACCAGGGGCGTTGCCCCTTGGACCCCACTAGGGGCTGCTGCCCCTAGAACCCCGCTATCAGGGGCTGCCGCCCCCGAACCCCTGCTATCCCACGGAGGGTCGGTTATACGATGTTATGTTATTCTGTCTTCCTGATAATAGTTATGCTCCATGGTAAACTATACTTGATATGTTGTGTACTTAGTAAGTAAAGTATTATATATTAAAGTGGAAGATAAAACTAATGAAAAGTGGAACTAAAGTAATGTTACCCCCGACCCGTATGATGATGAAAGGTCTTGCAAGCACTATGATGGACTTCACTTAGGTGAGCCTAATGTATGATGATGGATCCGTATTCATGAGTAGGCGATGTGCTAGGCAGTGTGGATCAACTGTCGGGGGTTAGCTACCGCGTTTATATGTACCGACAGGGATTGACATTCGTTGTCAATCAACAGGGGGCTCTTGCTGTGTGCAATCTCGTTTATGATGAAGTGAAAGATAATGAAAGAATGAAAGATAATGAACATGCTATTATGACGCAAAGATCGTTATGTACTGTGATGTATGCATGGTCATTATAAAAAGGATAAAGCTTATATTTTTTTATATATTATTTTAAACTAGGATTCACTCAGCAAAGCTGACTTTTATGCATAATAGCTGGCAGGTAAGAGCTGATGGTGAGGATGGCACGGGGAGTGGAAGCTACTTAGCGCACACGATTTGGCATCCCTAAATTATGAAATTTTGTTTTAACTTGAATAGTATAATGTATTCGGTATTTTTGAGAGAAGTATTTGTTCATACTATGATTTACATGTTTCAAATGAATGCTTATTTATTTCCGCTGCAATGTTTTGCTTTAAAGTGATTATATGCTATGATTAACCAACTGTGAGGTTTCCCGGGAAGGAGGCCTTACAAGAAGTTTATCTCATAATGAGCTTGAACATAACAACAACTAAAACAGAAGATATATATATAATCATCGGTAAAATAAACAATCAAACCGGTGATCCACAATGGATGATATTTAGACAATTTCAAACTTTTTTTAAATGTTAAATGCACCTCCCGAGGCTACTAAAGGGTCTTTAAGTCTGGATTCTTGATTACTAAAGAAATCAGTTTATTTCAGTTTTAAAAAACATGCTTTCTATGAGATGAAAGAAAAATAAATTCAATACTTTAGAGTGTGTTCTTGATTTGGCCAAATTTTGGTAGTTTCATTTTCATGTTAAAAGATGTCATTTATGCTTTAAATATTGATTAGTTTAGTTGCATAATCAATAAAAAATATTAATTTACATTGTTTTCTGTCAATTCAAGGATCAGTTTTACAACTATAAATCGTGAGAGAAATTAATGCAACACCACACAATGTAGTACGACCCTACCGCGTAGGCACAATGTATATATGACTTAAGTTTTTCAGAGTTAAGTTGTGTTCTTGCATTAAACCTAACGTGGTGTATAATATTTCATGTGTTTGTAGAGATTGACAAGATGAAGGAATGAATTACAAAGTTACTTCTTGGTGAAGACATAACTAGAGGGGATAAAGGTTTATGTACAGCCCTAGCAATCTCAAATGCTATAACAAATATGTGTGACCGTGAAATCTTTAATATTTGTCGACTTTACTTCTTGGTGAGGTAAAAGTTAACTTAATTATTTAAACTTGGAGGGAATAAAGTGTTTGTTTTGACGACCTCAAATAAACCAAAGAGCTAAGGAAAGTGCGAAAATATTTACAACTCGAGGTTGAGTTTCAATTTGAACTGCAACTTCTTACATATACTAAGAGCCAATCACAAAGTTAAGGAATCATGGATGGAATGACCGATAATTGACAGCTACGAGTAAGTTTAGTTATATTCATTCAACGATATTCATGGTTCATTAGTACAAGTTCGTTGGATTTAATACTACTGATATTATCTACGTCTTAGAAGCACTATAATACACTTGATTTTTGTTGTAACATGATCATGTAAAATATGTTGTTTTGTCAAAAGAAAAGCTGAAATTAAGTCTAAAATCTCAAGAACACACTAATGTGTTCCGGTGTTTATGATTGCCTGAGACAATATTTTGTTATTGGATTTAGAAATCTTGACTATTCTATTGACATGATTCATTGTGTTGCAGTTTGAAGTTTGAGGATGAGATCACCCTAAAGTTGAAGCATACTGGAGCTGGTATCATATCTATGGCTAATGTTGGTCCAAATACAAATGTAAGTCAGTCATTTATCACATTGGCACAAGGCAATCAATCACTTAATGCTAAACATTTATTATTGTAATCATTTTGGTCCATCTCTTTGTTACTGTGGTTCCTCATGTGAAGTTTGGGGCAAACATTTTAGAACTTCAGTAGTATAAGCACGGGACAACAACAATTGACCTATTTTATTAGTTTATTGTTAATCATCTGCTTAATTTCAAAGGTATGCTTAAATTTCTGCCATGTAATGAATTTTTATGGGTGTTATTCTGCTTGAATTTTAATTTTTAGGCACTAAAGTTAAGTTATTTTAATTGTGATGTTGTATAGGTGCTGCTATTCTGATTGCACTTTGAGCTCAATTTAGGAGAAACATACTTGATAGTGTGTAACATTTTTACACTGTTTGATAAGCATTCTGTCTGGTTTTCTTATCAAGTTTCATGTTCTCATGTTAGTAGTTGCATTTTAAACTTTTTTTTGCATCTACTTCATATAAGTCTTTCTATTTTATATATGTTTGAGGCGTTTACGTAATAATATTTATGTTAGATGGCTTTATTGAATCTATTAAATTGTTGGTTATTTAGATTATTCTTTTGAGTTGTAAAATTAGATTCAACTCAAACTTGACTCTTGCTGTAACGCATAATGAAGCTCCGGTTAACTCAAGCGACCAAACGAATCTCGTGCTATCGTGATGGATCCAACAGTTTATGAGCGAGTAACATTGTTGCCATTTCTTTTGTATAACTGGAAGCATTATCAATTTCACTTTTGCTGTTTGCAACGGGCCAAACTATTGAGGACCGAACTCAGCTCCTGTAGCGTAACATGATGAAATGACCGAACTCCCACCGCGAAACGCTGTGAGAAAAACCTAGTTGTGTTAAAAGATTGACTGATGTTACTGAGAAGAATATAAAAGCTTTATCAAATAATTTCTTCACATTATGTTTGAACGAGAAAAAACCAAAATAAATTAGTTATAGCACGTTTGCTTATTTATTTTTCTATTTTTATTTGAAAAATACTTCATGCTTACTCATTTAGTCATAAATAAAAACCCTATACCTAACTTATATTACATTCATATACTTCAATTATATAATTAAATACACAATTTGCATAGATTTAAATGTTTAAGACTTTCACATAAATTATATGTTATGTCTATGATGTTGTTCGATATATGACATAACCTATGTATGTATTTTAACTGAACTCAATGTATTAATTTTTGTTTAAAAGTATGTGGCGTTCAAGACCCAAAACATGTGATGATTTCTTTGTTTTTAATCGTTTCCATAGTGCGTCGAGATGATCCCGCAGCAACGCGCAGGTTGCAATAACTAATTATAATGAGACTCATAAACATCCTATTCACCCAAAAATAGGTGTTAAACATGAATGTTACAATAAATCTTTCGCATATAATTTTTTTTTGTCTCTATGATCTATCTTGATATTGAAAGTATGTTTAGAGCATGAGATATTGATATTATAATGATGTCGAGCTTGTAATTTTGTAACTCGCTTAAAAGTAAAGTGTGAGGAATAACTTGTTAAATATCTAAGTCATACTGGATATCAAGTTTAATTTAAGAATGATATTGGGTTGTAGTGAACCCTATTAGGTCGTGACGAGTTATAGTGTGTCATTCTTGTCTTAATGGAATGTATTGAGGCTTAATAGTCATGATGAGATGGACCATAATGGATTTTGTTAGGCTGTAAAAATTATATCATGTTATAATGAGTTATACACATCTTAATGACTCATATCAATCTCCAACTGATTATCATTTACTAATATTTACGTTGATCCACGATCGGACCACGTATATCTACCACTAGGTTAGATCTATGAATAAATTTCTTATATGATATTAATGATTCTTTGATTTTAGAGAGCTAACATGAAATTAATTTATTATGATATTGAATTATCACAAGTAATTTAACTGCCTAAAATAATAAGGCGGAATGAGAACGTTGGCAAAAAAGTTTATGGATGGGCTCTAGAGTTACGCCATGTGTCCTTTAAAATATTAATTCATTAAGTGGTATAGATAATAGATTTTATATGTGTGTGTGGCGTATGAAATTGTTTTAACATAAATAAAAAAATATTTATATAGTAACAATTCATAATATTTTAAAAAATATTAATTAACATGTCTAAATCTAATGAATTATAATGAATTAGTTAAAATTATTTTTAAATAATGTATTTAAAGAAGAAGATTATTGGTGAATCAAAAGTTATCCTATATTTAATGTTTATAATTTAAAATCATAAAAAAATAGAAACGTTTAAAAGGTATTTACTCAATTTAGGAGTTTAAAAAAGTAAATCAAAATAGATGATTGAAAAAAAATTAGGCGGAAGACAAAATTTTAAAGCCTCTAAAAGATAGACATGTGACACCCTAAAACCTTTTATTATTATAATTGATAGATTTTCGTATTGTTTTCATTTTGCCACTCAGAAGTTAATCCTTTGACTTGATGTGTATTTGTCTTGCTAGCAATATCGTTTCTGATACACATGTTTTGACTTTTATCTCTTTCATATTTGAATGAACACATCAAATACGTAAAACATCCTCCTTTGACTTAGATTTTATATTTGTCGAATTGGTGTTTCTTTAAAACCCGTTTTGTAAGATCTCGTGAGATGTTTTAAAACTTATTAATTGAATAAATGAAAAATTGGTTTCTATGTTTGTTGCTTATGAAGGAGTGTCATGTTTAACTTTGTCACCATATATAACATTAACAATGTTGTTGATTTGCTACTCTTGAGCATTTTGTTGAGTTTTAAAATTTCTCGAAAGATGATACGGTATCATCCATTGTTTGATCATGACAGTGACCGTAGGCTCCTACTTTTAACATGTTTTATTCTTCTTTCCTTGAAAATTGGTGGATGATCCACGGCCCGACCAGTTTTTTTTTTTTTTGACTGTTTGTTTACCCTTATCTATTTGATGTTTAATCTTTCAATTCAATTGTTTAATCATGGTTTGATCTTCAAAGGTACACTATTTAAAGATAAATGTATCTTAGAATAACATTTAACTTATATGGTTAATTTCTAACATTGTTAAAATAAACATTTATAGTAGGCATGTATACAAAGACAAGATTGTTCGAAAGTAGATTGTGACTAGAAAAAAGTATCTTTAGTTTGAACAGACAAGAAAATTTGGCATATCCCTCTCAAATTTAATATAATAATATATGTATCCATCAGATGATCATAATATCAAATATACTAATCAAAAATCTTTTTTTTTAAATATATTTACCTCAAGTAAAACTTGTAGTATGATCGTCTAGTGAGAAAGAGGACGATATAATGACTATTGTGGTGTTTGTTTAATATACTAATCAAAAATCTTTTTTTAAACATATATACCTCAAGTAAAACTTATAGTATGATCGTCTAATGAGAAAGAGGACGATATAATAGGCCTGTCGATTTTATCCGTACCCGATTAACCCGTCCGACCCGATCTCACCCGTACCCGAAGAAACCCGACCCGAACAACCCGTTACCCGAACAATCTGAAAACCGATTAAACCGATTCTTATTTGGGTCGGGTTTCGGATAAATTTTCAAACCTCGTAAAGCCGAATAACCCGAACCGATTAACCCGAAATCCGAATAACCCGATCAACCCGTAATCCGAATAACCCGATCAACCCGTATTATAATTAAGTAAATTATATATATACACTTGTTTAGATTGTCCAAATTGATCAAATTGTTTTTATATAAATATATATATTTAAGCATATTTTATAAATTATAGAAGTAAACTAATTTAAGTCCACTGGTTTTTATAAGATTTCAAATGAAAACTCACTAAAATCTATTAAATTAAGTCTATTGTTTAATAACCGAAACCCGACCCGAACAACCCGTTACCCGAACAACGCGAAACCGATTAAACCGATTGTTATTCGGGTCGGGTTTCGGATAGACTTTCAATGTTGAAAAACCCGAATAACCCAAACCGATTAACCCGAAACCCGATTAACTAACCCGATCAACACTCCTACGATATAATGACTATGGGGGTGTTTGTTTAATATACTAATCAAAAATCTTTTTTTAAAATATATATACGTCAAGTAAAACTTGTAGTATGATCGTCTAATGAGAAAGAGGACGATATAATGACTATGGGGGTGTTTGTTTTTTCCAAAATGATCTGCGTGACCTCTTATGTCTGCTTCGCACAGACCACGCGCAGACATAAGGCTTTACAATGCGTTTATTTTTTCGAAGACGTTTCATTAAAAACGTCTGCGCGAGGTCTTCTTGGTGCAGACATGGTCTTCTCACTTCTACAATCTTCTAACCTCTTCTACCCTTCTCCTTCTACCCCTCTCCTTCTACCCTCCTCCTTCCCCCTCATCATATTCCAGCAGCCCTCCCGTCGCAGCCCTCCCGTCGCAGCCCTCCCGTCGCAGCCCCCCCTTCGCACCTGTAACACCCGCCTCCCAGGGCTTAATGAGGGGAGTGTTACGTATTGGATATACAGAACACATAGGATTTATAGAGTACACAGCGGAAGTTTAACTTTAATTATATATCAAAAGCGTATAATACATTTGTTATAATAGATAATACCATTACATCAGTTTAACTATACTAGAGATCCAAATCTTCAATAACATTCTAGATCTTTATTTTCTCATAAACTAGCTCGTAATCTTCAATCCCTGCAATCACTTGGCACCTAGGATGTGTGTCCATAAAATAGAAAACATTTGGGACTCAGCATAAAGCTTGTGAGTTCATAAACATGGCATTCTTCAAAATTCAAAACATATTAACATTGACTATTGCATCAAGCAGATACAACCATGGAAAACAGATAGGAACAGAGTAAGCACAGTATAAATTC
>BJCO01466153.1:0-10666 GCA_018326465.1 Flaveria floridana
AGAATATACGTGGAAACTCCAAAACCGGAGAAAAACCACGGGCCTCCAGAGAGAAAGATCCACTATGCGACAAATTGTTACAATCACATAGACTAATCTCTCAAGCCTCCCCTCTCCCAATTACACCCACACTCTCCAAAGTGTTTAACTAAAAAACTTTCTACACTCTAAGACAAGAGTACTAGAAAAGAAAGAAAAAACCAAACACTTCAAGTGTATTTTTGGTTGGGGCACTTTGAAACCAAAGCCTTGGACTTCTTTTATAAGCTTGGAGTCCTCCCAAGCTTTCATCCTTGCACCAATGTGGGATGGGAACATTTTCATATAGCCAAAAATCCTAATAGTATCATCATTGGTAATTTAGACGCTTAGTTTTACTCACTTAACCATGTCAGTATTATCATTGGAACACACGACCTTGCAATGTTTAAACTTTTTTTTTCCGGCGGTTTAGCGCGCCGCAACGCGCATCACCATGTTACTAGTTATATATACTTTGATGTATTTCCAACAAAGTAACTATTAATAAAAAAAATTTCTAGAACGTGATATTTTGTTCAAAGAAAAAAACATAAGGTCGTGCCTAGCAAGTAACTTGACTCAATCAAAAGTTCCTAAACAAAATAAAATCATAATTACACCACTTCGAACATTTTAAATCATAGTTTACCACACTATTAATAATCTAGTCACCTTGATTTATTAGTAAAAGTTTGTAGGTACAAGTTACAAGTTATAAGTTGTGTTGAAAAATTTGTGGGTCTTGAACAAACAAACAAACAAACATACCCAGTGTATCCTGTTGAAGAGCAGGGTCTGGGAGGGGTATGTGGTGGCAAGTATTTCCTCTATCCTGAGAGATAGAGAGACCGCTTCCAAAGAGACACCCGACTCGTTAACAAAGCCAGTAACCATAACAATCATAATACATATCATTCAAACAAAACGTACCTAGATTAGATTAAATCTTCAAACATTAAAAGCAACTTGGATTATTCTCTAAATCATGATGGATAAACCTATTTCGCGGGTTATACGAGAATAATTTATCGAATTAGATAGTGAATACGCTTGAAAGAATAGGATTAGATCTTGAAACCTTGAAGATAATATCCATGAAGAAAACTTGAAGATAATATCCATGAAGAAAACGTAACCGTACTTTTCTGTATATCTTCCAAAAGATTATTGAGAACCAAGTAAAATGGAACAACTTTTCATTTTGTATTTTATCGAGAACAGGGGCAAAGCCCTTATGTCGGTTTTTGTTTTATTTAACCAAAGTATCCATAAATCCAAGTTTCCAACAAAAGATTTAAATGGGCCAAACAATTATCAAACCCAATATTAAATATTAAGCCCAAATAATTATTTTCTTGAGCCCATTGTTAACTACAAAGCCCAAACAATGTTAGAATTAAATCGAGCTCGCACTCACGCGACACCTAACTCGTTTAATCTCTAATATTATTTACTCAATCAACAAGTCAATCTAATATACTAAAATAGACGTTGATAACACTAAAATTACCAACATTCCTCCTCCATTTCAGTGATATTCATGATTAACTTTAACCATTTTCAAAGAAACACAAATGCATACATAAATGAAAATGTCCTGCGGATTGAATTTTTATTTTAGTATATTACACGATACGGATAATAGAATAATCGGGTATCACAATTGATTGAACCCAAGTTATCCATTTAAATACTTGTAGGTAAAATACATATACGTTTACAAACCCTAACTCCACATGACACAATGTTTTACTAGCCTATGTTCTAATCCTTCAAATAATATATCAAAGCTTAAGTCCAAAGCTTTTTAAAGCGGCTAAACATCATATTCTTATAGGTAGTTCATTACTTTTGCACCTGCACTGCATTTTATCAATGAACTATTAAGAAATTGAATTTCAACATTCTTTATCTTACAGTCTGAACACATACATTAGGATGATATTGTTTATGTGTTCCAATATCTTTATGACAAGCTTACCAAATTGAATTCAACATCTAACGTTGTATTAGATGGGAATTACGCGTCTTGACATAACATATTAAAAATTGGACTTTATAGTCATCCTTACGACTGATTTATTCACGAGATCTCTTCGTAACTCTTTAATTAGATAATCAGTCAAAATATACTTAATTCTTAATAATTCAATAGACATCACAACATGCATGATGAGCTCATAAATCATGCTATGTATAATATACAACCGTCTAGACTTTCCATTATACACCTGACTATAATCATTAGCTAGAACCATCACATTTGATAGAGATTGGTGATAAGTTTTAACCACAATGGAATCTTGAAGATCAAAATTTTTAGTTATTTAGCTTCTTTTCCAGCTATTGTTAAAGCTACAAATTCATATTCCATTGACAAACTAGTGATGCAAGTTTGCTCATTCAAAGCCCAAGATATAAATTCCCTACCAAGAAGGAATACCTATCCACTTATAGAAGAATATTTTTAATAATCGTTATCCAACCTTTTTCAGAATACCCTTCAATGATCAAAGGACAACCTGAATAATGCAAACCATAGTTGTTGGTTCCTTTCAGGTACTTAAACATTCTGTTTAGTATTTGGCATTTGCTAGTTTTAAGCACAAGGATTGCTACTAATCTGCTCAACTTACCCACAACAAATGTTATCTCAGGCATTATGCTAATCAAATATATATTGCCTTTTAGTACACTAATTGTGATACTTAATCATCTCAATTAGTTATAAGCTTAATAATAGGATATATTAGAGTAGTACCAGAAGAAAAATTAAAATGATTGAATTTTCTTTCGCACTTTCTCAATGCAATAAGATTGTGTTATAGAAATACCATTATTACTTCTTATCCTTACCCTAAGGATTACACTTGCCTCCCCCACATCCTTCATTTTAATATGACAACATAATTCTTATTAAGTTTGAATAAATGAGTTCTAATACATTAGAATTCTTTTTAACATAAAGAGTTTTCTTATAATCTTAGTTAATTTGCAAGTATGATATTTAATAAGATTCATATTAAAATTTTGTATTAAACTCATATTAGACATATCTTTTACTCTAGAATAACTCACATGATCTAATATATCATGTCATAAGTTCATGTACTTTAACTTGCAAGAAGATGATGATACTATGCAAACAGATTCAACACCAACCGGGACATTAATATTAGATTTAAATATATCATTACATATAAATCCAAATTCAACAAAGGTTCCATGTCAAGCCAAGATAAACTTATCTAACTCGATGACCGGTTTATAACCTTAGTTATTAAACAAATATCAAATAATAAGTTCTTTTGAATGCCCCGAACATACAACACATAATCTAATGGTTATTATTTTTCTGACATAAATACAAGTCTTTCAACGCTTTAATAGGCTTAGTTGTTACATTTTTAATCCTTGGTACAACCTCATCTTCAACTGGTTCAATTTCTTCAAACCATTTTAGATTCTTGAACACATAACTCGTAGCACTTGAGTCTACCGCCATGCAGGCATATCACCATGTACATAAAAGGATTCAGAAATAAATTATATATAATTCTCAACCGAATTATATTTACTAACCATTTGATCTTTTGAATCCAAAACTAACCCCAACGACCGGGTTCCATTTATTTCACAACCCAAATTGGTATTTTCAGACTTGTAAAGGTTCAATGGACTGGTTGTAACTTAGATCGTGGCCTGGCATTTGATTATGTGAATAAACATCTTTATTGTTAACTTTATTTGATTCAAACATTACCTTTTATTTTTTTATTATTCAAAATATATAATATATTTGGGTTTTTTGAATCAAATTCAGTTTTTGTGTTCTGTAAATAATTAACCTGTCCCGGATGAATCGTTAAATCAACTGCAAAACTCATAGTATTTGTTAAAATTAGAGTAGCATTAGAAATTGTACCTTGTGGAGCATTCGGTTTAGAACCCGCCACATTAGGCTTGTTTCCACCATTAATCAAACTTTAACTTTGATACTCCCGTAATCGAACTCCAAGTAATAATAATTTACAACAATTTGTTTTTAAACATTATAATTTAGAATTAAAGAATTCCCAAACTGATTTTAATCATTGTTGAACTTTTTTTTAAAATATATAAACATAATAGATCACTACGTTAACTCCAAGAAACAGAAACAATAAGTTTAAATCTTTGCTTATCGACCAAACCTTTAAAGTAGATTTACCCATCAACCGAATTAATGTAATAATGGTTGAGAATTCCCTTTTAGGAATTTGTGGCTGTGAATGTTGCTTTATTCAATTAAACAAAGAAACAAAACAGAGACTTTTTGTGCTTTTCCATCAAATACAAAAGAAATATTAGGTTTTAATTTATTCTTCTTCTTTCTCGTGAAAACAACAGAACAAAAAGAGAGTCAGTTTTTCCTTCTTTTTTTTCCGTAAATTTAGAACAAGGCCATTCAAAATATTAGAATGAAACCCAACTTCAGTTTGGTCAAAAAAAAAAGAACATCCAAATCGCAGAATACCAAAACCACTTAATTTTTGGTTTAGCCTTATTGCCTCGAGAACAATAATTAAACGGTAAATAATATTTAAGTCAAACACAAAGACGAACCAGTCTTGCGAACCAAACACAAAACAAGGTTTGTAAATTGCTATGTATCCCAACCAAGAAATAACTAAAATAGGTTTATCTTTGTTCAAAATTTCTGGGTCTTGAATAAGAAATCAAATCAAATATAAAAGAAAACCTACCTAGATTAGATTAAATCTTTAAACATTAAAAGCAACTTGGATTATTCTCTGAATGGTGATGCATTTTTAGATAAACCTATTTTGCGGGTTACACGCGAATGATTTATCGGATTAGACAGTGAATACTCTTAAAAGAGTAAGATTAGATTTTGAAACCTTGAAGATAATATCCATGGAGAAAACGTAACTGTTAGGGTTCGATTGGGAATAAGGGAAGAATTAGGGAAGAAGAGAATAACACAATCAAGCTAACCTTCATTGATTAGCTTTACCCCTTTTATTAAGCCCAAGACGACCGTTACAAGTCGTTACAATCGTTACAACGGAAATCAACTAACATCGAATTACAATTAAACCTCTCAACTTCTCACAATTACAGAAAACACCCTGACTTACAAAACATTACTAACAGTAACCGTACTTCTCTATACATCTTCCAAAAGATGATTGAGAACCAAGTAAAATGGAACAACTTTTCATTTTGTATTTTATCGAGAACAGGGGCAAACCTCTTATGTCGGTTTTTGTTTTATTTAACCAAACTAGTATCCCAAGTATCCAACAAAAGATTTAAATGGGCCAAACAATTACCAAACCCAATATTAAATATTAAGCCCAAATAATTATTTTTGACCCCATTATTAACTACAAAGCCCAAACAACGTCAGAATTAAATCGAGCTCGCATTCCCGCGACACCTAACTCGTTTAATCTCTAGTTATTTACTCGATTAACAAATCAATCCAATATACTAAAATAGACGTTACTAAAATAGACGTTAATAACACTAAAATTACCAACACTCCTCCCCCATTTTAGTGATATTCATGATTAATTTAACCATCTTCAAAGAAACATAAATGCATACATAAATGAAAATGTCCTGCGGATTGAATTTTTATTTTAGTATATTACGCGATACAGATATTAAAATAACTGGTTATCACAATGGATTGAACCCAAGTTATTCATTTAAATACTTGTAGGTAAAATACATATACGTCTACAAACCCTAACTCCACATGACACAATGTTTTACTAGCCTGTGTCATAATCCTTCAAAGAACATATCAAAGGTTAAGTCCAAAGCTTCTTAAAGCGGCTAAACATCATATTCTTATAGGTAGTTCATTACTCCTGCACCCGCACTGTATTTTATCAATGAGCTATTAAGAAAATTGAATTTCAACCTCCTTTATTTTGCAGTCTGAACACATACATTAGGATGATTTTGTTCATGTGTTCCAATATCTTTATGACAAGCTAACCAAATTGAAATCAACATCTAACGTTGTATTAGATGGGAATTGGGCGTCTTGACATAACATATTAAAAATTGGACTTTAATTAGATAATCTGTCAAAATATACTTAATTCTTAATGATTCAATAGACATCACACCATGCATGATGAGCTCATAAATCATGCTATGTATAATATACAACCGTCTAGACTTTCCATTATACACCTGACTATGATCATTAGCCAGAACCATCACATTTCATAGAGATTGATGATAAGTTTTAACCCCAATGGAATCTTGAAGATCATAATTTTTAGTTATTTAGCTTCTTTTCCAACTATTGTTAAAGCTACAAATTCAGATTCCACTGACGAACTAGTGATGTAAGTTTGCTTCTTCGAAGCTCAAGATATAACTTCCCTACCAAGCAGGAATACCTATCCATTTATAGAAGAATATTTTTCATAATCGTTATCCAACTTTTTTTAGAATACCCTTCAACAATCGAAGGACAACTTGAATAATGCAAACCATAGTTCTTGGTACCTTTTAGGTACTTAAACATTCTGTTAATATTTGGCATTTGCTAGTTTTAAGCACTAGGATTGCTAGTAATCTGCTCAACTTACCCATAACAAATGTTATCTTAGGCATTATGCTAATCAAACATGTATTGCCTTTTAGTACACTAATTGTGATACTGAATAATCTCAATTAGTTATAAGCTTAATACTATGATCTATTAGAGTAGTACCAGAAGAACAATTAAAATGATTGAATTTTCTTTAATACTTTCTCAGTGTAATAAGACTGTGTTATAGAAATAGCATTATTACTTCTTATCCTTATCCTAAGGATTACACCTGCGTCCCTCACATCCTTCATTTTAATATGATAACATAATTCTTATTAAGTTTGAATAAATAAGTTCTAATACATTAGAATTCCTTTTAACATAAACAATATAGTATTCTTCGTCATCCAAAACCATGATATCCACATTCTCCATAACGTGCTCACGAGATTGGATCTAAGTCTAAAATATGTGTTCTTATCGCGCAACTCCAAAATTGTATTTTTGTTCTCGACTGTATTCGTCGGTGGATCTCCAAAATTGTATTTTCGTTCTCAACGCATACATTTGACTTCTCATCCTCTCGACCTTCATCGCTTTAGCCGGTCGAGCAATTGTTTACTATCTTGCTTTTAAAACAATAAAAACTTGTACAACATTTTTTTGCAGACTCTTGCACATTTTTTTTGCACATTTTTTTTCAACTAGCCATTTTGTGGTTTGTAACGGTTGGGGTGGTGGTGTGGCACGGCGATGGAGCGCGACAATGTGGATTCGCGGGCAACGGCCCTTGCCGTGTGCCCCCGGCTTGAGCGGCCCCACCACTCTTATCTTTTATTGTGCGACATGACTCGGCCTACCGGATCGGACCGAAAAAATTATAATATTTAACCATAGTCAATAGAACCTTAAAGTTTTCCGACCTCGATGAAAAGATCTCTGCGTCTACCACAGTTTTAAAATAGCTCCAAACAAATTAAATGAAATATTTTTGAAATGATCCTTTTTAGAGTAGTCCAAACTACTTAACCATAATCACAGCCTCTTAAAATCACTTGTGAGCACAGATCCATCTAAAAATACCAAAAGGAAGTAAACCTATTTTTTTTATTCCCGTGGAAGTCCACATTTTGGCCGAATCTTCTTCCATAATGGTACGACACAATAGTATTATTGGGGTAGATACACAAATCACTTTAAATAGAAGAAGTTGGGTAGGTGGATTGGTCCAAGTGAAGAAAAAAGCAGAAAAAATTAACTGATAATCTTTTCTGGAGATATCCATTTTTCTAGAAAGACAAATAAGGCATTCCGATTGATATCACCAGGAAAGGGGAAAACAAAATTCCAAAGAATACAAAAAATTAAAAAATTGACTCTATATCCAACGAATGAAACTTTTCAGGTATGAAAAAAAAATATTTTGTTTTGGTTCAACCTATAGTCCCATATAAAAAAACGGATGACATAAATTTAGGAAGACTTTTCCCGACGGATCTCTTGTAGGAAAGTGATTATCTACAACTTCGAGTTGTCAATTATATCCTTTATTACGACTCAATTCTAGAAATTTGGGACACAAATATTCAATTAGTTCGGACTTGTTTAATGTTGAATTGGGACCAAGACAAAAAAATCGAAAAGGTCTGTGCTTCCTTTGTTGAAATAAGGACAAATGGTTTGATTAGATATTTTCTAAGAATCGACTTAGCATCGACTTAGCGAAGTCACCTATTTCATATATCGGAAAAAGGAACGATTTGCCGGGTTCAGGATTGATCTCTGAGAATGGATCAGATCGCGCTAATCTCAATCCGTTTTCTTTCATTTCTTCTTATTTCAAGGCAAGGATTCAAGAATCCTTTAATCCAAATCAAGGAACTATTCATACATTGTTGAATCAAAATAAGAAATCTCAATCTTTGATAATTTTCTCATCATCCAATTGTTCTCGAATAGGCCCATTCAATGATGTAAAATCTACCAATGTGATAAAAGAATCAATCAAAAAGGACCCCCTAATTCTAATTAGGAATTCGTTAAGCCCCTTAGGAACAAGCTTTTCAATTTATAATTTCGATTTATTTTCCCATTTAATAACCCATAATCAGATCTTGGTAACTAACTATTTGCAACTTGACAATTTAAGACAAAATTTTCAAACACTGTCAGAAAACGCAAATCAAACAAGAAAAACTCAAGAATAACAAAGACGTAGACAACTTACAGATCCAATGGTGAATCTGTGAATAATGCCTATACTAAATCTTCACCATTATGGTGAGATTACAACAAGTCAAGAAAGCAAAAGAATACACGTACAACCAATCAAACAACGCAATTTAGAAAGTATGAAAACAAAGAAGAAATCAACTAACAAACTGATAAACTAAAAGAACATGAATCCAAATTAGCAAGCTCCTAATGAAGACGACAACTGAATAAGTAGTTGATGGAGATGTTTGATGACAACCACCAAAGTTATCGATTGAAGAAGACGATTAGGGAGTGCCTGAATGGGTGAACGAGATTAGGGCTTCTAAGATAAAACTCATTCTTTTAAATAGTCTTCAACTTGCTTCAACAAACTCAAACTTTAGCTCTTGCACACCTTTAATCCCTGAACGACCAGATCCTTTATTTTTACCCCACAAACCGAAAACACGTAATCAGCACAATGACTAACAAATATTTAGTAATTGAATTGATAAAGATGTACATATTTTTAACACCCCCTCTTAATTCAATTGTTAAATATATCAAGCAAGAGGCTTCTACGCTTTCAACCAACGAAGTGATACAAAAATAAGATCCCTTTTTAACACATGAAATCAACCATGAACACAAGTTGTTGTATTTCAACACCTGCTGAACTCAATTAATAATAAGATCTTTAATTGTAACATCATGTAATTTTAGTTAATTAAAAGTTAGCATCGTTATTCTTGTAAGGGTTTTGTTATTAAATACGAAACTCATGGGTTATTGATGTCTTATATTCTTTAATTTGAAGGTTAATGATGTTAGTTATTACATAATAAATAAATAATAATCATAATAATAATAATAACAATGATAATAATAATAATCATAATAATAATAATATGAAAAATAATAATAATAATAATAATAATAATAATAATAATAATAATAACAAACAATGTTCTTAAGCTTGTAATAATATAAGTTTTATTATGTTAAATTTGTAATTAAATGTTTGTGCATAAAATAATAAAACTTTAAAATCTCAGGGGCTAAAACTGTAATTTAGTTCAAACTAATACTTAAGTTTTGGTAGCAATCAAACAAATCCTAAACCTCAGGGGCTAAATTTGTAAATATTTTAAAACCAACCCCCACCCCCCTCTCCTACCCGCATTTCCGGCAGGAGCTCCGGGCAACTTCCGGCCGAGCTCCGGCCACCCTAAAACGCCTAAATTATTCAATTTCGAAGCCCAAAACCGGTTCAAATCGTTTCGTATGCATGATTCGAACGTAAATGCATAGTTTAATTGTGTTTAAATCATCAGTTATTTGAATCATCGTTTAACCGATACCATTAATCGAATGAGCCGTTCGACCATTAAAGCACAATAATAATTCAATTAAACGTTACATAATCAATGGTTTAATCAACACTACACTCCTATCAAACGAAAATCCGTCTAAAACACATCTAGACACCTCGAATCGAACACCATTTCATCGCGACCTGCAAATCTTTTGAAAACCTCAATCCGTGTCACACCCCGACCGACGGCGGAATCATCGGAGCGGACGAGGGAATGATTGATTGTTCATAACTCATGATTGTTCTAATAGTGAAAATAATATTATAATCAGATTACAGGATAACATGAATTTAACAGATACAAATACAACAGTTAAAGTCACAAATAGTAATTGTCTTTTGTTTTGACTAAGTCCAGGTCTTATATGTTCAAGTAGAAGTCCACTAGCTTGCTTAACCTGAAATCATGTGAGAAAATAAAGTCAGCTAACGAATTAGCTGGTGAGTAATCATAGTTTTAAGTATACATATAGATTGATTGATTGATTGAGAATAATCCAATTCACAAGGTA
>BJCO01466154.1:0-13768 GCA_018326465.1 Flaveria floridana
ATCAAGAGTTTTTCATCATCTTCTTCGTAGATCTTCTGTTCAATTTGTAGTAACAAGCAACTCATCGTTGCTTGTTCTGATAGTTCAATTGACAGTTTTCGTTGTTGAAGTTGTATTCTTCTATCTCTTGATTGTTTGTTCTTCGTTCTCTGATGTTGAGAGATTATAATTGTTTCTCAGATTTGTTTGATATTGATACCAATATTTGAACTCAGAAAGTTTTCATTAATTCGTCGTTGCAGACAATTTGAGTTCCTCTTTATCAGAATAGGCCCAGATTACCAACTTGACTTGTGAACACGAACACAAATCACACCGCCTACATCATTAAAAAAAAAAAAGATCCTATGCTTACATTATGAGTAGGCTGATTTGGAACTCTATTATCTCCATCGGGTGGAAAAAAATGAAAGTCAACCAAAACCTATATCTAAAAGAGCTTACTAAAGAGATATATACTTATGTTTATAAATTAAGCAATCAATAAGCATGGTAAGAAGCGTTTAGGGGCAACCCAATCTTGATCCTATACACAAAATACTCATTTTAATATTTTACCCAACCACATATTCAACAACTCTAAAAAAATGTGGTGCTAGCTTTCTAATATGAAAGGTTGATATGAGATGAAAACCTCGTGATCGAATAGCCATAGATGCAGTATTATCATGACCTTAGTTCTAATACGGGTCCAGATTCACAGATTTATCGGGTGGGTGCGCGAGTTGAGAATGTTTTCATAATATAACAATAAATCACAAAATCCAACAAACCAAAGACGAATAACACGTGAAAGAGAAGAATAAAGTTGTTCATCTCAACTCACTTCCAACGTTTATACCAGATACTGATTCGAAACAGGACGTTTCTTGCTCTAACAGCATGATTTTTCACAGCTTGAACTCCCTAATCACAAAATTGTACGTAATCAAAGTCGTCTCTTAGCACATACCCACATAGAATTTGCCCATAGATACATATTTTCATATTATTGTTTTAACTTTTGTTCTACATTAACAAACAGATTCAAACATCGGCAATTAATTAAAGACACGTGAAGTATCGATTTGAAGTTCAGTTTGTTAATGTCTTACGTACGTAGATCTGATCAAATTAATTAAGATGAAAGCGGCGAATTAATGTGATCACAAATCTAGCTTAAACTAAAATCTAAAATTCTAATATTCTAACAAATTTAATATAGTATTTCCGGAGCTAAAAATGATAACACAGTTTAGAAAAATTGCAGCATGCAGTTGACAAAGAAGAATGATTAGAAGAATCATCAAATGACACTTTGACCAATCAAATTTAAAAATATAGCCTTAAAACTTCAAATTTCCGGATGAACCAGAGAGTGATAACTAACAAGCTGTTAAGTGAATCGAACGGATGATTCAATAGCCAAAGAAAAGAGATGGAATGCAGAAAGAAAGTAGAGAGAATAATTGGAGTAAATTTTCTGATGATGACTTCCAAACCCAAAGATTACAATTTAAAGGAAACAAAATAGAAACTTCAAACTACTCCTAACAACTAGGAAATAAGTTACCGGAAACGTGGGCATCCCCACCTAATTTCCTTTATTTAAGCAAACCAATCAAAACTAAATTAAAAGACTAATTCAAAAGACATGTTGGCTAATTCCATTCTCAATTATCTTGCACCTAGACTTTCGCTTCTGGACTTCCTTTTGGGTTTAGCTCCTCTTCAAACTGCATGATTTGCATGGGTGTCGACACGTAACAATAAGCTTGCGTCGACGCATCCATGGACACCATTGTTGAGCCAAATTTATCCTTACTATGTCGAGCCTTCTACCAACAACAATAAAAGACGCGTTAGCACAACCAAGCATAAGTTTGTTGCACCAGATTCCTTCCTGTTGCTCATTAGTTTTGGTCCATGCCTTGCTTTAAAATTTTATTTTAGACTATCATTCGCGGTTTGAGTCACTAGATCAAGTCTAAATTTTTCCTTTATAAGTATGTACTCTTACTTGGATTGGAATGTCATGAAAGAGTATTTTTAGTACTAATGGGTTGACACTTCACATCTGTTGTTGGTATGGTAGCTAAGACTGTCATGGCATGTCACATGTGTGTGCCCTCGGATTAATATAATCTGGTTATTTGGACTTTGACTAATCATGAACTTATGTTGATTTCTCTGACTACTATGCTCTCTTACACACACACATATACATGATTCACACGACGACTTATTTTATGTTATTAAACATGTGAACTCAACAATGTATGTTGACCTTTTAGAGCATATCTTTTTAGATATTAATACTTTAATGCTCGAATTATGGACCATATACGAGAGCGCTCCCGCTGGAACAGTTCTTTTGGATTTTTTGCGTTATTTGGTTTGGATTACATTGTTTGACTTGGATTGTACTTTGTTTGATTTGTATTTGGTTTGGTTTATTCGTGCATGTTCGTTCCGGTTTGGAACCTTGAATTATTTTGTTCATTATGGTATAACGTTATTGGATTGACTGCACTTGACTCTTGTTTTTATGTGTCGGTGACGTCATGATCAATTGACGAAGAATGCCTTTTAATGATTCTCTTAGACCCCCAATAAAACACCGAGGGTGTGATAGTCGGCCACTGTAATCTTGATTAGATCTTGGTAATCCATGCACATTATCCACGTGTCGTTTTTCTTTTTAACCAACAAAACGGGACTCAAGTATTGGTTGTTGCTTGGTTGAATAAACTAGTTGCTAGCAATTGATCGACTTGTTAGGTTGTAAGGGAATTGAGTGGGTTTGGGATCGGAACGAGGGTAGTGAAGAAGGCTCTTGGAAAACATATTGGTACTAGGTGATGAGGAGTTGTAGTAGTTCTAAAACTGTTGGTTCGGTATCGATCTCAAAAGCTAGGTATTGAAATAAGGCTAACTTTTAGGGGCGGTATGGAAAACATCGCAACTTATACTTTTGTCTTTTCAATGTGAAATATGAACATTTCATGCCAATTAGCTTAAATGGTGTTCAGGAAAACTAGCCATTGAATTCCCAACTTCAGGTCAGCCCCAACCATTCGAAAATGCGTAGGAGTCTTTTGTGATCTTGAGTTCACTCAGCTACAAATTAAGGTCGGTGCAAATGTTGTTACAATAGATAATTTCTCCATTTCCAATTTGCACACCAAAAGGCTCATTACACTGTCCTAGGGATGGATTCGCACATCTAACTTCAATTCTTTCTTTAACCCATTCAAGAACACCCCCAAGAGACAATGATCTAGCCAATAAGTTACCCTCTTTGACCGTTTTGCGAACCCTTGATGATACTCATGCACGGTGCTTGATTATTTGATGCTACACAGATGTTCATCCGAATCTTGAAATTCTATGGGGGGGCTAGAGTTCTTCTATGAAGCATGCACTTACTCCTCCCAAAACAAGATTCCTTGATTTGAAGTTAACTAGGAAAACAGTTGGAGTGCGTGTTTTCCCAGGCGCATAGCCAATACATCCACTTTATCTTCATATCAGATTCTGTTTCATTATAACAAAATGACCTGATCCTCCACTGCATTTGTCTTTTATCTGTGATTGGGTCTTGAGGGCAACAACCTCTTTTTTGAGGGACACGAAGGACTTAAGTGGAGCGGCTATGGCCTATGGCAGTAGGCTAGGTGGCTATGGGATCAGGATTAGTACTGCTGCCTTCTAAATAATTGGTTCTCTTAGGAGCTTTAATCTTAGCCCTTTGACCAACTGGTGGTGGTGGAGGTTCAAAACTGAAACCAACTCACTTTGGAGAAAGGTTATTTCTTGCATCCATAATTCATCTAGGGTGCTTTCCTTGTTCTTGTTTTGTGCCTCCCAGATTCTTGCTGGGGGCTAATGGTTTTTTAATACTAATATTTTCTGTGTCATCTCACAATTTCCAGCAATGATACCCAATTGGTACGACATGCTATCGAATTATGAAATGAAAACAATAGAACTTGAAATCACAAAGTACGCAGCCCGATTCAAGAGGGGAAAACTCTCCCAATGTTCATACAGCTAGATAACTTCATAATTTACAAGACTTGAATACCAAGGTTTGTAAATATTTTACCGTTCAGATTTCTTTTTAGTTTTAAAGATGAGTTCTCTCTGCTTCAACTTTTGTAAATATTTTACCGTTCAGATTTCTTTTTAGTTTTAAAGATGAGTTCTCTCTGCTTCAACTTTCAAATGCATCAGGAGCAAAATAAGGTACATACATGAGTTAATGATCCTATTAAATCTGAATAACCTTCTTCCTAGTAGTAAATGCAAAATGGTCTTATAACAATAACATAATGAAGACTTTGGGAGCTGTTAAAACTCAACACCCAGACAAACCTTCACAACACAAAATACAATCTTTTCCAACAAACACAAAGCTGACAGAGAGCATCCTACAAAAGTTTCTAAAATCATTCATTCAGACATCTTAGTCATATTCCCAACAATCCAAAACTCGACACAAACCTCTCAAATCCCACAAACTCCATGTAACTTTCAAATCCTATTCAAAAGCATCATCATCATCATCTGGAAGAGGCTGGCTAGCAGCTGCAGCAAGCTCAGCTTCGTGCCTGCAAAAACATCATTCACCAAAATCATCAGCGCGTTTAGTTTGTTGTAAATGAGTACGGTTTGGGTATATTCTTGAAGTGATGGGAAGTGAACAAGATTGGTTTTACAAAAATTATTTTAGATGAGTGTTCTCGAGCCCATACCATCACCTTAACAACAAACAGAGAAGTATTTAGATGTCATCAAAATTAAAAGCAACTAATGGACTTACTGTTGTTGAGCAGCCATATCTATTTGCACTTCTGGAGGGGCTAGGGCAGGAGACTCCACAAAATGCAAGTTGGGATCCCTGAAGATAACATAAAGATAATCAAAACAGCTATTGTCTTTCATCCTTTAAAACAGTATTAACAAAAATACTCAGACATCTGTAAATTATAGTTACCCAGCAAGTTTCCTGGCGAGATAAAGAAAAGGCTTCTCAAAGTTGTAATTACTCTTGGCTGAGATCTCATAGTACTGCAAGTTTTTCTTTCTATGAAAAGTGACCTGCTTTGCCTTCACTTGTCGGTTCTTCACATCAACCTTGTTCCCACACAGAACAATTGGGATGTTCTCACAAACACTACAAAACAGCAAAAAACCATTAAAGTGTGTCAAGAAAGGATAAAGATTGTTGATTTGTTATTATACAACATTGGGGAAAAAAACTAAAAAACCTATACGCGTACCGGCAAAGATCACGATGCCATGTGGGAACATTCTTGTATGTCAATCTTGCAGTCACATCAAACATGATGATAGCACATTGACCATGAATACTGCAGAAAATTCAGATTGAAATAATTAATTAATACAAAGTTACAATTACAAAATCTAACAATCATATGCAAGTACATTTGCTTATATGCAGTTAGAAGAACAATTAGTTGATATATATATAAATTTATTCTATATATATTGCATACGATTCAAGTACATTTGAAAAGAACTGTAGAATAAATCAACTAATTGTTCTTCTAACTGCATATATATATATATACACACACACACACACACACAGAGATATATATATATACACTAAAGCTTAATCCACACAAACCAACTAATAAGATCTTGAAATTAAACAAATACTTACTAATATCCATCACGAAGACCACCAAATTTCTCCTGTCCAGCTGTGTCCCAGCAGTAAAACCGAATCTTTCCACAGTTGGTGAAGAAATCCAAGGGGTGAACTTCCACGCCAATAGTTGCTAAAGCATCAAAACAAAACTTATACTCAATCAATCCATGTTCAATAGCAAAACGGATAAAAAGATTATGAACTTTTATTAATCTTACGTTCATATTTCTTCTCAAATTCTCCAGTCAAGTGTCTCTTCACAAAAGTAGTCTTTCCTACAAGATAAATATATCAAAACAGTTAATCGTCCCGTTCAAGAAATCAAAAGATCAATTTCATTAAAAAAAACTAGCTAATGCCTCGACCACTTGATTAAATTCACAAGCAAATTATCATACCTAATTACATAAACACACTAAAGATTAAAGTAATATTTCTATATATTGCAGACAGATCGTACAGGTATGAAAAACAGAACACACCATACACAGAGCTTTGTACTAAAGTTGTTGTTCTTCGAAAATGCAAGGCATATTCAAATTATTTCATAAACTAACATGACGAATAATCTAAACTCTAAAGTCAGACATATTATCCTCCAAAATCACAGAAAAACCAAACAGAACACCGTATAAACCCTAATACTCAACAAAATACAATACTTACATCCAAATCTCAACGAATTTCTTATCCATGATGAAACAACAACTAAAACCCTAACTCAGCAATTTTCACACGAGCAATTCAACCAAAAAGCAAAACTAAACAGCAAATCGGAACAAAACCTCACCAGTTCCACCATCGCCTACAATCACAAGCTTGAAACTCGGGTAATCAACAGTCTGCTGGTTGGGCAACGCCTACAACACCAAAATCAACAACCAATCACAACGTTTACAATCAACACTAGAACAACATCAAATCACACCGTTTTCAGCAACAAAACAACCGATTAGGAAACAGATCGTTAAACATAACAAGAGATCTAGGAGAATGAAACACATACCATGATGTAAGATGTGTACAAGTGATGATGAAGGCGGAGTGAGGAGATGTTGCGTTATATAGTGAGAGGCTGCTGTGATTGTGGTTTGAGTGAGAGACCCTAATTTGAAACCAGAGGCAGAAATAAATAAATAAATATTCAACGAAAATAGTTCAATGTTAGCTTTAATCCGACGCGGTTATCTCGTCCGTTGGATTAAGTTCGTTTGAAATTGGCCGTTGATTGATCGATGAGTGCTGGTCACGTGACTAGACAATATGGTTTTTGAATTTTGAAACCCTAACTTTTATTTGATAAAGTTTGTTGTACCACTATACTTGCCATCGTTTGTTGTTTACTTTGAATAAATGGAATGATATGATAAATCTATATCTATAATTTATAACATATAATAATAAAATAAGAGTTTTTTAAAATCACATGTCATCATTCTAGCACGTCTAATAACATGTGTTATCATTTTAGCATATAAAAAAAATTATTTACCATCTATCTCTCATAATAAATACGGATATTATAACAACAATCAATTTGACTTTCCTTTATTACTAACTAATATGTTAAACAAACATATTTATATTTGTGTTTTATGTCTCTCTCATATTAAATTATAATTATTTTAAGTTAGTAAATTAAAATATCAAACATCTAAAATATAAATTATTTTTATTTTAATAATTTATTAATACATACTAAATTATATGATTTCAGATATATTTTATCTTTAAATATAACATAATAATTTTTAATTTTATTATTTGTTATAATTTTTAGATATTCATTGTTAGTACTCGATTGCTTATTGTCACTAGCTTAGTACCTGATTGTACTAGCTTATTGTCATAATTTTTAGAGATTCATTGTTAGTACCTGAGAAAAAAATATGGGTCTAATCTAGTAGCCATTGCAATCAGGTATTAACATATAATGGCTACTGAATAAGAACCATATCTTGGATTGTACTTTGTTAGATGTTTTATCTTTTCCTTAACATATCTTTTCTGTTTACTTATAATATATAATAGTAAAAATATGATTATAGTAAAAAGATCTATAATGTGTAAAGTTTAAGTAAAATTATGGGTTTGATATGTGTCATTTTATTGTTTTTAAGAGATTTTATATTTTGTTCATTATCAAATATGTCAGTTACTGTGTTTAATATTTTAAAAAATTTACATTTTAGATTATTTTATGATATATTTGTTTATTGTTTTTCATGTATTATATATAAGGTTAATATTATTTCCTCATTATGTGTACATACTAAAAGTACATGATGATATTATTTTTCAGACTAGTCATTGTATAAAACACACAAATGTGTTAGTAAAACACAATGATACATTCATCATGTTTCTATATTTTGTATAATTTTGTGTTATTTTATCATTGTTCTTAATGTATAAGAATAATTAATTGTTATTTTATCATTGTGTTTTAAATATTAAAAGTACACAATGATGTTCAGAAAAAGACAACAAAAACAAGAAAGACCCACAACGTGTAAGAATACATAATGACATATTTTTTTTAACTTTTACATATATTGATACTATACTCGTATTGAAAATAAAGATGTTTGTATTTATGGTATAAGCTTTATAAAAAAACATATGTAAAAATTATAAGAGTTTAAACAAAGTGAGAGAACTTGAACAATAGTCAACAAAAATGGTTATGATTAAGATACTCTTCCAACATCATTTTTCCTACAATTTGATTTTAACTATTGATTAAAAAGATAATGTTTAAGATTACTACTTACACTTTTTACATAAAACATCATTTTTATTTGAACTCTTAGATAATAGTATGATACTAAACTAGAGGGATTACCCCGCGCGCTGCAGCGGGTATCTTGTGTGTATATTTTTTTTTCCGATCCTATTTGTTGCTAAAAGTTTCAGGTTACAAGTGCATATTTTGTAAAGACCTTGTATATGACATTAAACCAATACGAATGGGCTTATGTGAAAAACGAACAACGTTTAGTGCTAAATTAAAGGAAACTGGACTTAACAAAAGTCAAACCAAATCTAATGGATAAATAGTTGTCCATTTATGCATTTTGCCAATCATCTGCTTTACAAAATTGGCCCAACTCATCAACAATTCCATGCTATGTCAACAACATAAGTAACCGGTGGCACGGATATACATTTAAAAAAGATTCTTGACAATTAAGAATGGTACCTTTGTTAGTGAGAAAGCTGCAAATAACGCCCCAATAAAGAAACCAAAAAGTATACCAACTGTGATAGTCCCAGTAAGCGTTGTACACTCATTTGATATCCTAAAAGTTGCATCATTTCAAAATTAATTAACATAAAAATAACATTTATTAAAAAACAAAGAAGATTCAACCATCAAAAACGTTATACAAACCTTTGATTTCATATTCACGTGGCGGGCGGTTAGTAGTTTAATCTTTATGAATTGTCCTACATAACACTCATATAATTAGCTAAAAATGGTGGTAGTATTGGACAAAATTAAACATGGTAGAAGATGCTCATCTAATTTTAAACAAAGGTTAACGGGTCGTTTAAATCAGATAACAATTATATATTTAGTACCATTCTAAATTGACATAACAACACATTAGCATACTCCCTTAAAGCTTCATTGTTAATAGCCCCGATCACCAAATCTGATCTACTTAGCATTCTATCTTATGGAATATCATGCCTACATTGACTAATGAAGCAAAACCAACTAATGTAATTGTCAAGATAACCACAGCATGAGAAAATGGCTATAAATTGCAAGGAAACAAAAAAAAACGCAATATCACATACCTCATCAAACCTTATGAGGGTGAAAAACAGGTGAAATCTATCTCTGTATCGCTATATTCACCTCCCAAAAATGCTTCAAAGTGAAATTACGGCTACACAACCTTCGGGCTATTCTGCTTCGCGTCCAAAATCCTAAACAACCAAGAAAAGAAATCATATAACCATGGATTGAAAAATTAAGTGATAATTATTAACAAAATTACCACAACAATTATCAAAATCTATATCCCACGTATACCTCGATTCCAAACCAGCTTATATTATGACACTGAATGAGGTAGAAACTACACACATGACACACTATCTAATAATACACATGACACACTATCTAATAATGTATTAAATTCAAATACCAAAACTATATTACTAGAATACTAATCTAATTCTTGAATTAGAAATATCTAACATGTTGTATTAGTTTAATGAACATTTAAGTTTCAACATTTGACCTAAAACTCAACCCAAAACACCTCATTCATTAGTTAACGGGTTAAAATT
This sequence comes from Flaveria floridana, assembly GCA_018326465.1. NCBI lineage: Eukaryota > Viridiplantae > Streptophyta > Magnoliopsida > Asterales > Asteraceae > Flaveria > Flaveria floridana. The sequence goes on from BJCO01466154.1 coordinate 9,965, forward strand.
GTCACGATCTAGTTGAACTCCACCCTTAATTCTTTACTTTATCAAATAAATATACAATGCTGATTTGTTGCTCTTCTTTTTAAGCTTTGGGTTCAAAATAACCTACATTTTCAAGAATCATATTACAAACCTTCACACTCACACAATCAAATCATGAGGTCACTCAATTTCAAAGATGAATTCACATGCCAAAAGATCAAAAGGTCGTCTGTCTTGTGCCTTATTCTCTTCCTCTGGTGCATGTGCTATGTACTCTTTAGTATCCTCCAACACAATAATCTGCAAGTAAACTAACAATTGTCAAATCAATCAATACTTTCAACAATTTATGGTTAATCAAACTCAATTGCAGCTAATGATTGATGCAAAACACATGAAATTGAGAAAACTAACACTTAATGGAATCACAATTTGCGGAGCAGCTAAACCAACCCCGGGTCGTCTCCTCATGACCCGAATCATATCATCAATTATCCTCTGTATCCGATCCGACCCGATTTCTTCAATCGGAACTTCTTTCGCGGGTTCGTGGAGAACCGGGTGACCCGCTTACACAATACTCGGTAGATCCGGTATCTTCTTCTTCTTCCCCAAGCCGTACAACCAGTTTGCCGGAGTACTAACAGCAATCGAAACTTCTTTCGCGGGTTCGTGGAGAACCGGGTGACCCGCTTGCATAATACTCGGTAGATCCGGTATCTTCTTCTTCTTCCCCAAGCCATACAACCAGTTCGCCGGAGTTCTAACAGCAGAAGAACGGAAGCTTTTGGTAATCGTGATAAAGCATCAACCCGATTTCTTCAATCGAAACTTCTTTCGCGGGTTCGTGGAGAACCGGGTGACCCGCTTGCATAATACTCGGTAGATCCGGTATCTTCTTCTTCTTCCCCAAGCCATACAACCAGTTCGCCGGAGTTCTAACAGCAGAAGAACGGAAGCTTTTGGTAATCGTGATAAAGCATCAACCCGATTTCTTCAATCGAAACTTCTTTCGCGGGTTCGTGGAGAACCGGGTGACCCGCTTGCATAATACTCGGTAGATCCGGTATCTTCTTCTTCTTCCCCAAGCCGTACAACCAGTTCGTCGGAGTTCTAACAGCAGAAGAACGGAAGGTTTTGGTAATCGTGATGAAGCATCACTTATTTGTACTGAATGCATTGTGAGGTGTGGAGGTCGGTGGCACTGTAGCCACCGACATAAGAGATTAATATATATATATATATAATAATAATAAAATGAAGAATATATTTTTAGAAATTGAATAACAATGATTGTAAAGGTGATTTTTTTTACGGTTACAATTTTATAATGAGTTTGTAAATTAATACTCTAATAATTAAGATCTTAACATTTAACTTAAAACTTTACCTTGTTAGAGCATTTACGGTAGCTTTCTCGTCCTCTTCTGTTGTAATTAACAAAAGCCCATCTTTTGAAAATTTTGTTCATTTTTAATAACCTTTCACGTGAGCTTTCTTATATCTATCTTTGTTTCGAGATTAAATTAATATCTGCATCCACATATCTATCTTTCTTCACATCTCTTTTGTTGAGAGAGAGAGAGAGAGAAATATAGAGAGAGTGTGTGTGTTTATGTTAGAAAGAGATAGAAAAAGAGAGTTTATTATTATTTTTTTAAGGATAGTTTAGTATTTTTCACAAAAGATTTAATAGGAAAACTAATAGTGTTAGGGTTTTGATTAAAATGGAGACAAAATAAAACAATACGGGTAATGATGGTTTTAAAACTTCAGGGATATAAGTAGTTAATATATATAAAAGTAATGGATGCAAATAGTAATATACTTTTATCCAAGGAAATTCACCGCTTGAATTGATCGTTATCCATAAATCAACTAGTGATAAGCGTTTGATACTGAGTACTAGTACCGAGATACCTATACCGTGTTGATCCAGTAACAGTCAAACCAAAACGATACCGATACTGATATCGTTACCAGTAAATACCGAAAACTACCGATTTAGTACCAATACCAGGGGTTCTCAGGATAAAGACAACCTTAAGGTGCTAACGGAGCTTCCACGGTCTCAGTCAGATTTGATTACAAATGTAGTTTATATAAAGACGAGGAGTAGCGTTGAAGACATACTTAGGTGCATGGTCAAATCCCTTCTATATGCATCCTATTCTACAGAACCAAACTCAATGGTTGAAATTAGGGATGAGCGTTTGCTACCGCGTACCCGATACCTATACCGTACCAAAACTATATCGACTGAAACAAAGAAGTATATGGTATCGGTACTCAAATTTGCATAAAATCAGGATCGGTACTAAACGATATAAACATCAATAGTTATGAAACAAGTATTGATTTGGTAACGAGTGTAAAAAAATTGTTTCTTTTACCATATTGATTTAGTTTTTGGGACACTTTTAGGGTTTTATGTTTCAAGTTCAAGATTATGGATGACGTTTATATAATTTTAAGACAGTCTTGAATGTTTAGGTATTATAAATTTTTAACTTTGTAGTTAAGATTCATGCAAAAACTTAGTTTTTAGACAATAACAAAAAAACCAAAGCGGTACCAATTCGATGACGTATCAAAAGAACGGCACCGTATCGGTACCGAACTTATAGATTCAATACAATATTTGAAATTTACCTTGTATTTCAAAACGTCACCACCTCTGTTACTACTTATCACCATCATCGTCGACAATTTATCACGGCCACTAACCGTGTGCACCACCGGCAACCGACCGCACACTATCACCGCCACCAACCAGTCGTGCGTGTCTCTTGCACTTGACCGTCTCCGCCACGCATGAATTTCATCGATAAAATACTGCCGGTACGAACCACGTCCACAACTATTTGTACTCGTCGATGACACAACGACGGGTCGTGCTCAACAGCGACGATCGGTTGTCGGTTGCGGGCGCGGTTGGCGATGACGGTCAGGAGTCTGTAGGTAGGAACGATCGATTGTCAATAGTAACGACAAGCATGGTCGATTGTTGGCGGCAGAGGTGGGCAGTGACAACAACGTTGGTTGGCGAGATGGTAGTTGACAATGAGGGTGGGGGCGGTGGATTTGTTGGAATCTCATGCAAAACTCACACATAAAATAATGAAGGAACACAAGAATGTCAAAGCAATGATCAAAAGTTATTCTCTGTATTACTTGATTTCACAAACTGCCAAAGTGATAAAGTAAAGTGGGTTACAGAGAAATAACTTTTTTGACAAATTGAAAAATACAATAAACAAACTACTGAATTAAATAAGAAAATGAAAGTAACAACTTGTTGAAAAATCTCGACTTCCTACGTTACTCCATGAACTTCGGTCAACTTATTCCCAAGCCTCAAACGGATTTATTTAGTTGCCAAATACTCGGTCCACTCATGCATCACTGCCACGTTGTTTATCCACATCATGCTACACACTCCCCCTGATGTGGGTAATCATGCATGCCTATCAACATCTTCCACTCAATGAACTTCAACCTTGGCAAAGATTTTGTAAACCCATCAGCCTTTTGCATCTTCCCGCTAATATGATCAACTTCAATCCACCCATCTTCAACACACTCTCGAATAAAATGGTATCGCGTGTCAATGTGTTTACTACGACCATGAAAAACCGGATTTTTCATTAACGCAATCGCAGCCTCATTATCAACAAACATCTTGACACATCTCGGCTTTAACCCCATGATTTCACTGACTAGACTCCGCAACCATAATGCTTGACATGCTGCTGAAGATGCCGCCATGAACTCAGCTTCACAGGAGGAAAGAGCAACAGTACGTTGTTTCTGAGATAACCATGT
>BJCO01466155.1:0-25908 GCA_018326465.1 Flaveria floridana
ACAACAGCTGAAGAAGTATTCTTCAGTTGTTGTGATGGTTTCCTTTCAGTCTTTTCTTTTCAGTAGTTTTCTTTTGTATTTCAGTACTTGTAAAACGACTGAAAAGCATGTTCTTCAGTCGTTGTAGTTTCAGTAGTTATAGTTCAGTAGTTTCTTTTCAGTAATTGTAGTGATAGTTAACACTTGTCTTTTGTAAGAAGATGTCAGCTGTTTGACATCTTCAGTAGTTGTGTTAACTTTCAGTAGTTTGTTAAATAACAGTTAGATGTCACTGTCAAGTGACATCAGCTGACGTCATCTTTCCCTATAAAAGGAAAGATGACCTAATTGTAAATGTTGTCGAAACATATATTGAATGTAATACATCCTTTGTGTAGAAACTCTTTCCTATTCTATAATTGTACTGTTTGATTGATAAATCTTTTCCTTTTTGGTTGACTCTTTCCTTTTTGTCAAAATAGGGCTAAGAAGAAAGCTGATGAGGGAGAAACTGAGAGGAGGACTAAAAACCGACACCAAACTTTTAATAAGCCCTAAGAATGGAAGGAAGAGCCGGATTGGATGAGGACATGATAAGAAACCTCAACACATCTCTGGCCAATGAGTTGAGCATGATTAAGACAAAACTTACCAATCAAGAGTTAAGGGAAAGGCAGAAGGATGAGGTGATTAATGGTATGACCAAGATGTAGGTGGATCAGAACAAACTGATCAAAAGACTGCTTGAGGAAGTAAATGAACTGAAGGCTGCAGCCGGCCTGCCCAATCAGCTAACTTAACATGAGTTAGATGATTTGACTAATACTTCCAAGTACCCGAACATGGGTACATCTTTCCGGGGAGGAGAGGGCACATCTGGTGCAGCGGCTGAGGAAGCAGGAGGTTCTGGAATAAGGAAGGAGACTGTAAATGTGGAGAATATGGAAGAGGTGTTTAAGGCTGGTTTTTTTGATATAGGGATAAACATTGGTGATGTTGGAGGAGAAGAAGTGTTCCAAAACATACTAAAGGTGTTGAGAAAACAATTAAGAAGGGATTGGTTGATGAAGAAGAGGATAATAAACAGTTGGTAGATTATTACTCTGAGCCTGAATATTATGAAGTGGATGAAAGACCACTGACTTATGTTATCAAGAAAGGAGATGATGAGAATGATGTGATTGAGATGGAAAAGGAGGATTGGTTTATGAGAGAGAAGGAGCCTGAGGAGTGGACTCCTATATTCTAAAACATGGAAGGGTTGAGCAAGAAAGAGGTTGATAAGAGAATTATTAGTTGGAAGTATAACCCCGGTCTCAAAATGTTTATGATAAAGAGGATAGGGGGAGGAATTACATACATCCATAAGAGGAAGGCTTTCAAGACCTTGCTAAAATGGGACTTGAGAAAGTTGGCAGTACTGCCATTACTGGATGCTGATCTTAGTGAGAGAGCTAAGTTGTTGCAGAAGGAGATCAAGAATGGATTGAATGATAATTTTGAGTCGTTTGGCTTCATGAAAGATGAACGGAGAAGGTCTAAGCAGGACAAAGACTGGGAGACGGGTAAAGGAAAGATAGTGCTAAGGGTGAAACCCCCAAAAACAGTGAACAGAGTTAGACTGTCGGATCCCCTTCCCCAACGATTACAGGATTTTTAGAAATGGTTCTACTTCTTTTGTAAGCTGTTATTCACTGAAATATATTGACTGAAATATTTAGCTTTTCTTCTTTTGATTGGAGAAGGTCCAAGAGACTTTTGTAAGCTGTTATTCACTGAAATATATTGTGATTTTCTTCTTTTGATTGTATTGAATCATTACTGCTTATTTTAGAATACATTTAGCTTTCTTATTGATCATCATCTTTGTTGTTTGTTATTGTTTATGATATTGAACAACTCAACTAATCATTTGTACTGAAAATTGATCAAATGGACCAACACATGTTTTACGTTTCGCCTGCGCGGGTCAACGTTTTTACCTTTACTATTCGTTAGGTTTTATTATTTTTTTAAACGAGTTTTTTTAGGGTTGGTAGACACAAACGGTGGTATGTCATTGATGCTGCTTGATATGGTTTTACGCTGCCGATGCAACGCGAGGGCTTGATACTAGTTTGAAATATAATTCTCAACTTAAAACTTAAATTAAAAGTATAACTAAATAGAATTTGAAAATACAATTTCTAATTTAACTTAAAATTTACAATTTCTAATTTCTAACTTAAAATAAAAATTACAATTATAATTTCTAACTTAAAACTTAAATCAAAATTAAAATCAAATCTTTTGAAGAAGCATAAAAATATTTCAGTAAACAAACGACTTTATGTAAAATCATGCATATTCAACTAGAGATTCTTCAATTATTCTGTCAACATCAGGTTCAACCAAATCGGCTATCCTTTTTCTGATAGTTTGTTTTAAATCTTTCAAGAACAGATATTATTTTTCTTCATTTTAATAACATTCTTGTACGCTCCACGCCAGAGTAACCCATTTTTTCGTCAAACTTAACCTTAAGGAACTCCCAGAAATCAGGATTTGCTGGTCGATTTCAAATTTTGATCACGGCAGTGGCCAACCCGTATTCCACTTCGTTAGACCCAAAGCTTGACATTTTTTGAAACTTTAAATGTTTGATTGTTGGAAAAAAGAGTAAAAGGTTGGAGTGTAGTATTTTGAAAGTTATTTAGTTGTATTTCTAGTGAATAAAAGACATAACGATCAAATTTATAGGCGTTGCCATCAGTTAAATTTATAGATATTGCTAAACATTCACAAATATTTATAAATTTATACCCGGTTGTACTTGGTTTCATACCCAACCCGGAGCCTAGGGTGTAGGGGTATCCATACCCGGTTCCGGGGTATGCCTGGGTCCAATGCCAAATGTTTGGTACAATACCCAATCTGTGTATAGCGGTATGTTAAAGGTAGAAGTTATGCTTGGGAATTGGGAAGTCACATATGCGGCAAGCTATGTCGGTGGTTTTATTTTATTTATAGGAAAATTGTTATCAAACGGTCCCAACTTTAACCTATTGGTAACCATCAACCTTCTATATTTGTTGGGAAAAGTCCTAACTATTTACTTTTGTGTTGTCATCGGTCCCACACTAACAGAATGTTAACTCCGTTAACTTCCTTCTGACGTGGCAATCCAGCTGTCATCTACATGTAAATTTTTGCGTCTACGTGTAAAGTAGTTGGTAATCTGTTTCTTCTATATTGTGTCTTAATCTGAAACCCTAACCAGCAGAAATAAAAACCCAGAAATCACAAATCACAACCCAGAAATCACACTACCACCAAATCTCGCAAATTCTCACAAGAAAGAACGAAGAACAATCTCTCGTGACCACCTGGGTTTGACGAACAGTAATGGATGAAGCTCTTATGGGTGTCCACCTCCATACTGGTGGAAGATTAGTGGTTGAACCGCTGATAATAAGGTACGCTGGTGGAAGAGTAAAGAAATTAGGGATATCGCCATACCATTTTTCATTATCTGCATTAATAGAATATGCAATTGAATTTGGTTCTTACAAATCTAGGCAACTTCGATTGTATTGCAAGATCCCTGGTGATGGGCATATGAAAAGGATAAACCTTGATTCCGAATTGATTGAAATGCTTTCAATTCTTCGCTCTACATCTGATAAACATCTGAGTATATATGTTTCAGATCAATCTATGATAAAATCCAGCCAACCCCCCAATAACCCTCAAGGCCAACCCACTAGCCCTGAAGCCCAGCCCACTAGCAATCAAGCCCATGTGCAGAGTCCATGTTCACGGGTCAAAACTAGATCTCAAGCCAGAACAGTACCTCAAAATCCTCAACATGATGATACACTGGCAAGCTTAACTAGATCTCCATTGAGTCCATGTTCACAGGTCAAAACCAGAGCTCAAGCCAGAACACTACCTCTACAAGTTAAAACATCACAATCAAAAGGTAAAAGACCAATTGATACAAAAGAAGCTGAAAGTATTCAATCTAGAAGACTACCTCCACAAGTTGAAACATCACAAGCAACAACTAAAACACCAATTGAGACAAAAGAAGCTAAAAGTGTTAAATCTAGAAGACTAAAAGGTCAAACACCAATTGAGACAACTAAAACTAATCAAGTGAATGATGATGATGGATCAGAAAAGAATGATGATGGATCAGAGTTAGATAGTTTGAAGATGTTGCTGAGTGTGAGGATGAAACTAATCAAGCTGAAAATAATCAAGTGGGTTTGGATGATGATTGATCTGACAAGGATGATGAGGAGTGGATAGCCTCAATTGATGCAATTAATCAAGTGAATGCACAAGCTACTGAATCAAACAAGAAGTTACTAGAGGAGTGTCTAAAACAATATGTTCAAGGAGATATAGAAGCAAATAGTAGTTATGAAGATTCTGAGGATGATTTAAACTCACCAGGAGATAATAAAGATGATGATATTAGAGGGAACAAGTACAAAGCTAAGGTTCCAGTTGTAAGTGAGCATACTGAATGGTCTAAGTTTAAATAGGTTGTTGGCATAATGTTTCCTACTAGAGATGCTTTTAAGGATGCATTTAGAAGGTATGGTATCTCAAATGGTAGAATGTTTACGTTGCTATAAGTAATAAGAAAAGAGGAGGGCGTTTAGGTGTTAGATGTGTGCAAGGGTGTCCATTCAGTTTGTATTGTTCATTTTATAAAGGGAAGCAATGTTGTTTTGTTAAAACAGTCAAAGGTAAGCACAACTGCTAGAGAAACTTGAGTCGGAATAGGCAATTGACTTCTAAGTTTATAGAAACTGACTTCTTGCCAATATTAAAAGCTTACCCTTTATGGAGTGCTAAAGAGATAGAGAATGCTGTTAGAGAAAAACATAAGGTGATAATTGAAAAATGTTTTGCTTATAATGCAAAGAGATATAAACATAAGATGCTTTATGGTTCAATGAGGGAGCACTATAGTAAAGTTTGGTCTTACATTGAAGCTTTAAAACAAGCAAATCCAACTTCAACCTTTGAATTGTAATTGCCCCACCAAGGTTCAACAATAACAATGTTGGGATAAATGTGGAGACATTTCATAGACTATTTATTTGTTTTAATGGGGTGAGGAGGGCTTTTTTGGTTGGTTAAAGAAAACTCTTATGTTTAGATGGTTGTTTTCTCAAAACATTTTTGGGTGGTATGTTGCTTACTGCAATTAGAAGAGATGTGAATGACCAAATGTACCCTGTGGCATGGGCTGTTGTTGAAGGGGAGTGTAATGATAGTTGGTCCTGGTTCATGCAGGAACTAAGAAAATGCTTAGAGGTCAAAGATGGTGGGAAGGATTGAATACTAATTTCTGATCAACAAAAGGTACTTCTTTTACTTTACTTGCTGATATGTAAACTATATAAATTCAATATTATAAATATTATTTTGTAACAGGGACTGGTTAATGATGTGGCATTTGTTTGGCGGCGAGACATAACGGGTAAATATACATATTGCTAATCAATATTTGTTAAACAATTAATTTATGTATGTATTGATGTTAATCAGTTTCATTTAACAATAGGTATTCCATGTAAGCATGTGTGTGCAGTAGCTGGGTTTCTTAGAAAGTCTGTGGAACAATATGTGGATGGTTATTAACTTAAAGAGACATACCTAAGGTCATATGAATACACAATGCCACCATTGCCAAGTCAAAAGTTCTGGCCTGATGTTGATTACCCATTGGATCCTCCTCCCATCAAAAGTCAACCTGGAAGACCAAAGAAAAACCGAAAGAAGGATCTTCATGAGAATCTTAAAAAGCCAGGTACATTCATAAAGCATGGAATTCAAATGAGTTGTAGCAATTGCAAAGAGACTGGCCATAATATCAGAAAGTGTTCAAAGCCTAAGATGTCTAAGGGACCAGACACATCTTAAGCTGCTGCAAATGAAAAAGGGTCAGTTAAAGGTCCAGGCACATCACAAGCAAGGGAGATGCCAAGTCAACTAATTCTAAAAGAACAAAGGCAAGAGTAGAGGGGAAGAGTAGGGGAAAGTAAATGTTGACATTTTAATGCTTTATGGTTGTAATTGTTTGACTTTTTAATGGTTAACAATGGTAGTAGTAGATTTTGGCTGATGTATGGTTAACAATAGTTGTACTACATGTCTTCATTTTGTCAATTGTAATTCACAAGAAAAAGTAAATCTCAATTGCATTTCGAATGTCAAAAGCAAATCTTATTACAATTTAAATGCCATTACTAATTATCCATACAAGATCCATGAAAACAAACATTACATCATTTTCACACCAATAAGATCCACCACATTGCTAAGGTAACAATTGCTAAACCTAAAAGACTTTGACTCTTTCAATTTGACTTTTTCATTGATAGCGACAACTTCAACTTCTGTTCTCTTCTTGCAAAACCATGTTCTTTAACTTTAAATTTTCAATCTCCATCTCTATGATTTGTTGATCTTTGCTTGAAATGCAAATCTTTGAAACTTTATCAAGTTCATCTTTCCACATGAAGAATTTGCAGTCTTGATTCTACTCACACTCAGAAAAATAAAGAGTTATGTATTAAGGCCAAAAAATACAAATAAAAACTTGATAATTAGTAAATACCGGCCATAAGGGGCAATCATAGAACTCTTCCCCATTTCGAGAACTTCTAGGTCCAGCAACCCTAAGAGTTGAAATTAAATCATGGTTGTAGTACACATTGCCCTCTAAATCAAGCTTAAAGATTTTAGGGTTTTTCTTACAAGCAACGTTGAAGAGGATGAAGAAGTCATTTTGATATTCTTGAAGGTCGATTGAAGTTCTTACCTGCTCATTAATGTGGATTGAAGGTAATGAAGATCGATTAAAGGTGGATTAACTCTTTAGGGTTTGGATGGAAGGTAACGGCTGAGAAACCAGTTTATATATACACATGAATAAAAGAGAAAAATGGATCCCCTAATTTACACGTAGACGACAACTGGATTGCCATGTCAGAAGGAAGTTAACGGAGTTAACATTCTGTTAGGGTGGGACCGATGACAATACAAAAGTAAATAAGTTGGGACTGTCCCCAGCAAATGTAAAAGTTGGGACTAATGGTTACCAATAGGTTAAAGTTGGGACCGTTTGTTACCAATTTTCCTTATTTATATTTCTTATTTTGGAAGGTGGGGGTTGTGTGTGTTAAAACACTACAATTTATGTTTCGGCCAAAGTGTTGCACTTTCAGGTTCTAAAATACAATATATGAAGATATGATAAATGTAGAAACAATCAAAGAGCTCACATGGTCGAAGTTCTTATCAGGGTTTAGCAAAGTATGATGTTCTTTATTGTGACACTCCGGTGCAATTCTGTCTCGCAAATCTAGTGTTTCACAAAAGGGCAACATCCACTTAATCAAGATATCACTTTCTTATTGTGTGATGATACAACGTTGTTAACAAAGATCATTGGTATAAGATGAAGACACAATAAATTAGGGTAGCATATCTTCCATGACATTTAGTTCAAGGAACATAGTCCTACAGCTCGAAGCAGGAGATCGTTAAATCATAGAATGAGGTGAATTATTAACTATGATGTAAGGTTGCTTTGATCATTTGTCAGCAAGCTCATCAACTTAGTTGTTTAATAATAGTCAAATTCAAGGTCAGTAATAAAACTCATGTAACCTCTCTTCCAAAGGTGAACTTTCTAGGTTGCGAACATACGTTAATGATCAACGTTGATCATTAAATATCGTCAATAAACTTAGGATTACAGGCTTCACCCATACAAATAATTCTGGTCCAGTTTTCTGTCAGTTGTGCCAACTTAGAAACCAAGTTATGAACTCTAATAGGACGAAAACCGACAATATGATTCCTAGTTTGACCGCAGAAAGAGCTATCACATGGATGAGTTAGCCACATTTTTTTTGCGCTTTTATTTCGTTTTGCAATTGTTGGTTGGTGTCTGTTCAGGTCACAGTCGCACATTTATGAGATCAACATAGTACGTTTTTCAGAAAATAAAACTCGATATTAAATATTTTCAACACTACTCTATTACCACTTGTAAACCCCACACGTGAACTCAAGTACATTTTATATAAGTTGATTGCATGGAAATATGGAATAGCAACCCACTTCCAACCTTTACTAATCAAGATAATGTAATCTAAATATTGATAAAATTAGCAACTTACTTTCAATGTATTGAAAAGAAACAATAAACCAGTCGAAGTTGTGACACCACACATATTCTCTTTGGTTTTGTCATGTAATTTGACACACAACTATATTTACTTTGACTCCTTATAAAATTAAATCAATATACCCACATTATTAATCAGCTCCTTCGCCTTGAGTATAGTACAAACAGTTTTTCAACATAAGAATATCCATAGAACGCAAGGGGCGTGTTTGAATAGTGACGCACACTAGCACAAAGGAGATATCTGACATACAAGCATTATCAGCTGCAGAGGGAGAGTATATTTTCTGTACATTGAACAGTCAAATAAATGTTCTCCAGTTTTTAAAGTTGGTTTAAGTACAGACCAATTACATCGACAGGAAGAGATAACCATATTACACGCACACACACAGAGTTATAACATACCTCCACTCAGATGAGTAGTTTGTTATGAGATGTATGCTTTGGTGACTTCAGAATAGTTACAAATCAAGCCTGTTCTTGGGCATGTGATTTTTCCATTATTGTTAGTTGCCATTTCTTCAAGAGCCTGCAAAACAAAAACCAAATGTTTGTTAGTTGCCATTTCTTCAAGATCCTGCAAAACAAAAACCAAATGTTTGTTAGTTGCCATTTCTTCAAGAGCCTGCAAAACAAAAACCAAATGTTCGCATGAAACAGTAATTCCCCTAAGAATGCAATAATGTCCATTTTCAATCAGTTATGATGTCTCTTGGTTCACTGTACGTCATACTACCCATGATGAATATACTTGCAAACTGGATCTGTTAATCACAACAAGATTTGTTGTTCGTAAACCTTCTTTGTATTATTTAAATTAAATTACACAAATAGTCTTTATTGTAAGTCAATTAATATACATCATGAGACTTTAATTTTTAGGTGTAGTAATTGTCGCAAGTTAATCTGGTCTTAGTCAAAACTAAATTACTAAAATAGTGCAACTTTATCCGGTCATCAGTCAAAACTAACAAGCAAATACTATTTGGTTTTATAACATACAACAATTGTGCAATACAACACCATAGTGATGGAACACAAGAGGGACAATTAGGTGTAGTAATTGTCGCAAGTTAATCCAGTCTTAGTCAAAACTAAATTACTAAAATAGTGCAACTTTATCCGGTCATCAGTCAAAACTAACAAGCAAATACTATTTGGTTTTATAACATACAACAATTGTGCAATACAACACCATAGTGATGGAACACAAGAGGGACAATTAGGTGTAGTAATTGTCGCAAGTTAATCCAGTCTTAGTCAAAACTAAATTACTAAAATAGTGCAACTTTATCCGGTCATCAGTCAAAACTAACAAGCAAATACTATTTGGTTTTATAACATACAACAATTGTGCAATACAACACCATAGTGATGGAACACAAGAGGGACAATTAGGTGTAGTAATTGTCGCAAGTTAATCCAGTCTTAGTCAAAACTAAATTACTAAAATAGTGCAACTTTATCCGGTCATCAGTCAAAACTAACAAGCAAATACTATTTGGTTTTATAACATACAACAATTGTGCAATACAACACCATAGTGATGGAACACAAGAGGGACAATTAGGTGTAGTAATTGTCGCAAGTTAATCCAGTCTTAGTCAAAACTAAATTACTAAAATAGTGCAACTTTATCCGGTCATCAGTCAAAACTAACAAGCAAATACTATTTGGTTTTATAACATACAACAATTGTGCAATACAACACCATAGTGATGGAACACAAGAGGGACAATTAGGTGTAGTAATTGTCGCAAGTTAATCCAGTCTTAGTCAAAACTAAATTACTAAAATAGTGCAACTTTATCCGGTCATCAGTCAAAACTAACAAGCAAATACTATTTGGTTTTATAACATACAACAATTGTGCAATACAACACCATAGTGATGGAACACAAGAGGGACAATTAGGTGTAGTAATTGTCGCAAGTTAATCCAGTCTTAGTCAAAACTAAATTACTAAAATAGTGCAACTTTATCCGGTCATCAGTCAAAACTAACAAGCAAATACTATTTGGTTTTATAACATACAACAATTGTGCAATACAACACCATAGTGATGGAACACAAGAGGGACAATTAGGTGTAGTAATTGTCGCAAGTTAATCCAGTCTTAGTCAAAACTAAATTACTAAAATAGTGCAACTTTATCCGGTCATCAGTCAAAACTAACAAGCAAATACTATTTGGTTTTATAACATACAACAATTGTGCAATACAACACCATAGTGATGGAACACAAGAGGGACAATTAGGTGTAGTAATTGTCGCAAGTTAATCCAGTCTTAGTCAAAACTAAATTACTAAAATAGTGCAACTTTATCCGGTCATCAGTCAAAACTAACAAGCAAATACTATTTGGTTTTATAACATACAACAATTGTGCAATACAACACCATAGTGATGGAACACAAGAGGGACAATTAGGTGTAGTAATTGTCGCAAGTTAATCCAGTCTTAGTCAAAACTAAATTACTAAAATAGTGCAACTTTATCCGGTCATCAGTCAAAACTAACAAGCAAATACTATTTGGTTTTATAACATACAACAATTGTGCAATACAACACCATAGTGATGGAACACAAGAGGGACAATTAGGTGTAGTAATTGTCGCAAGTTAATCCAGTCTTAGTCAAAACTAAATTACTAAAATAGTGCAACTTTATCCGGTCATCAGTCAAAACTAACAAGCAAATACTATTTGGTTTTATAACATACAACAATTGTGCAATACAACACCATAGTGATGGAACACAAGAGGGACAATTAGGTGTAGTAATTGTCGCAAGTTAATCCAGTCTTAGTCAAAACTAAATTACTAAAATAGTGCAACTTTATCCGGTCATCAGTCAAAACTAACAAGCAAATAATATTTGGTTTTATAATACTTATACAACAATTGTGCAATACAACACCATAGTGATGGAACACAAGGTGGACAGCAGGCACACCTACATTGTATTTTATCTGTAACTAACCTCTTTCTTTTCTATGACAAGTAGAGGTCTCATTTCATATGTACTTATGAATAGCCCAATTTGGGTTATCTTTTTGTCCCAAACCCGTCAAATAAAAAACTAGCTGAAAACGAAACAACAAACGGGTTAAAAAGTAGTCCTGTAGTCTCAATGCATAAATCATTTTTTCTAACATGTAGATTGTATGTAATAATGTGATTATTGTAAACATATTTATTGCATTAATTATTTTTAATAGAAGAACTAAAGAGTAGACAAAACCGCTTTCATGTGTCAACCCAACCCGCTTCATCTCATGTTTTCGGAAAAAGGCAAAGGACAATTTGATAGAAGAAATGATCTAAGCAGGAAGTAGTAGCTCAAAAGAAAACAAATCTAACCTTAGTGCTGTAAACATAGCCATTTGGTAGGACTAGTGGCGGGTTTTCTGTATCCATCAACTCTTTAGTTATATAGCAAACAAGTTTCGAATGGTGCTGCTTTGAGAAGGGCAATGGCATTGCAAGCTTCCGGAAGCTCTCTTGAGACAAAGGATCTTCTTTTGGACAGTCATCCTCATAACAGAATCTAAAGTTGGTTAAGTTAAAAACTGAATATAGAAGTAGAAAAGGCACATCAAAATAAAAAACAGTTCAAATGGTAAAAAACAATGCATTTTATAGGATACTTAACTGCTTTTAATCTAATAACTGAGGTTAGTGACCAAATATTATGATTTGTATTATAATCAGAAAACAATGTAAACAGACCAAAATGCTTTAACAGTGAAGCAAGCGTGTTATGTTACACTCAATAGGATACGGGGTTTTGAGGGCAGATAGGCCAGCTTGGAGATAAATATTCAACAATGGCTCCAGAGTCATGCCATATAATCTACAAAACTCCTGTTTGAACTGATCCATTAAGTAATCCCATTGCTTTGGTTCAAACAAAACCTGCCACAATATCAAGTTATTTAAAGTGCTTAAATTAAATCACCCAGTAAGTGACATAAAAACGCCACTCAAGAAAAATATGCTAGATTAGATCAAGTTAACAGCCTATCAATAAATAAATTTATATGATCTTAATCTTCAATTACCTTAAGACATTCTTTAACAGATTCGAGGAGTGGTAATATACATATAGCAAATTTGATTGAACTTATGGTTTTGTAACTTAGTGTTGTCTTGCCATTCCACAAAACCAGATATGTTTATGCTCATTTGGCAAAGCATGTATGAAGAAGAACATTAACCTTGTATATCTCACATCCAGTATTACTTGTAAAAGCCAGTGTGGCAAAAACTTTCTGAAGGTCTTTCATATATGTAGTTGCCCAAGGTGCAAGGTACTTCCGGGCATACATAACTGCCCCGTAATTATTTTCAGCACGTACCAATTCAATGAACTCTTGGAGTCTTAACTGAAACTCAAATTTGCTCTGTATCAAGTAAAAAAATTGATATTAGCCATAGTCATGGAAAATTATGCAATAGGGAAATAACATTTGATCAGATGAAATACAATAAAAATCAAGCAAGTAATCCTTGCCAGGCCATATAACTAGCGGATAGATGGTTCAGTTGAAGAATTGGCATCAAATATAAAATTAGTAGATTCTCAAATATCAAAAAAAAATAAACAAATAAATAAATAAATAAAAAACGCACGGTGCTAACATTTGTTCAACATGAAACTCAGAAAAATCAAGTTCCCAATGCTACATACAGAAATGTACAAAACAAACAATTATATAACAAGCCCAGTGCATCTTTTGTATATCAGTAGCGATTACAAGTTAAAACGATAAAAAGAAAGTACCTTGGATTTCTTTAACCTCGACTTGTTATCAGCACACCAGGCTAGAGCAGGGGCTACCTCTCTATTCTGAAGAGCATCAATAACTTTTTTGGCTTCATAAAAGATATCTATATCAACAAGATCCTGTCAAACAAAAAGAAACAAACCAATAACTTAATAAGAATTTATAAAATAAAGAAGCACTTCCAAAGATAAACTCTTCACTGCTCATTATAAAGACAGTAAGCCATAGTCCTTCCATAACCTAGATACTTCCTGCTTATGAAATCAATTAGCCATTATGCATTAAAGTAATGTTTGGATATGCTACAAATTAATTAAAAAAAAAACAAAAAAAAACACTGAAGATCCAGCATCTAAAGCAAATGATCCCAATAGAGTTTCTGATTAAATTCAAAAGTTTAATGTCACACTACCAGTATATTACTGCTTTCAGCGAGCTTCGTGGCCGTGTCATAATACGACATTCGCAGCATATAGTCAACCAATATTCGCTTCAAGCGAGTGTTATTCCACTCGGATATATTGTCACCATCGGCAGCTTCCAAATGATCAAGCCTAGCCCGACACCGTTGCGCTTGAAGATGCTCAGCCTTACTCCCATCTTCCAACTGCTTCAATGCAAATTCATTGTTCTCCAATCATCAATTAATATACAATAGCAATCAATTTCTAAATCTTATTGGATAATCGTAACCGTATCACAGTTATTCTAAATTAGGTTTAGGATGATTACGAATTACCTTGCGCTTAAGGCCTTGTAATCTGGAGACAAGAGAATTGAGATGCAGAAGGGCGTCATCACGGGAGAGATGGTTGGTGTCTGGAAGACCGGAGATGATGGCGGAGACCTCTTTCTCAACGGCGCGGTGGTTGGAACGGATCGTCTTCTTGTAGTGTTCGAATGGGACTCTGACGAACTGATGTTCTAATTTGAAGGACTCCGTCAGTGGCGTACGGACTCCGTCGGATGCGGCGGTGGCTGAGGCCGCCGTGGCGGTGACGGTGGCGGTGACGGTGGCGGTGGCGACGGTGGAGTTGCCATTCTGAAAGGGTTCCATGTGGGTTGATTCTCGAATCAGGAGGGGGGAGAAATGAGAGTGATGGTTTGGGGATGATGTTGATCAGGGTTAATTCTATCAAAAAGAAAGAATAATCATTTTACACGTTTTGATCATTGTCTCGTCGATATCTCACACAACCACGAGTCAAGGGCTCATTGTGATGAGTCGAGCCGAATCAAACGGACTTTTACTCGTGTTTGGCTCGTCTCCAAAAAGAACAGAGTCAATCGCTTGTTTATACCCAAGAGGAAAAATGAACGAGTATTTTTCGAGCTCTAATTTTTTGATCGAGCGTCAAGCGAACGCAAATGAGCGGTAAACAATTTTTTACAACTCAACTATATAATATGTTATCCAATTTATATTGTCATGAGTGACGGTAACAATATTGGATCTTAGGTCTTAATGACTTAAAAAGCAGACACTTTCGTAACATAACATCTTTCGTTTATGAGAATACGTTCTGACTGGCGATAAGGTTAAGGTTGTAGCCGATGAGGCGGTGAGCGT
This sequence comes from Flaveria floridana, assembly GCA_018326465.1. NCBI lineage: Eukaryota > Viridiplantae > Streptophyta > Magnoliopsida > Asterales > Asteraceae > Flaveria > Flaveria floridana. Next base: position 14,539 of record BJCO01466155.1, read on the forward strand.
ATTGCAGAAAACAATACATGTGAGCGGTAGATGATTGACTTATAGTGGTGTCAAAATTTTCTCATAGCGACTTCGGATTTCACTCTAATGCTTAAGTGTTAATATTTTTCATTAGGTTGATTGAATAATATGTATAAATATAATTGTATATTTGTGTATATAGGCCAAATCTACTAGAGTGCAATGTAATATATATATATATATATGTATATATATATATATAGAGAGAGAGAGAGAGAATAATCGTACCGACCCGAGCCGAGCAGATCTTTGCTCGTGCTTGGTTCGTTTACAAACCGATTCGAGCCGAGCAGAAAAACGAGTAACATTAGAGCAAATTCCAAATGAGCATCGAGCGTAGGTTGAGTGACAAGAGCTTTGAACAGCCCTACACGAGTCAAACCAATGTGCTTTGAGCGGGGACGGGCAAAAGTCGTCATAAAACATACATACCCCTTGACAAAGTGAGTGTTTGGGATTAATTATTTTCAATCTATTTTTAACTTATTAACTTTTAAGAAGTTTATAAGTTAATAAAAAGTGTTTGACAATGGAAAAAGAACTTCTTAGTTTGACTTCTCAAATAGGGTTAAAAAGGAATTTTAGAAAGTTAAGAGAGGTGATTTCTTGAGAAGGAAAACTTATTTTAGTTCACAATTTCCTATTATACTCCATAAAAACCCACGTATCCAATTCCCCCTGCATCTTTATTGGTCATTTTATCCTTTTTAGTCATTTACATGACTAAGTTAAACCAAACACTTTATCAAATATCAAGACTGTCATATGTGGAGATCACATGGTCCTCAAAAACCAAAGGTGGAATCCTCGGCTGGTAATGGTGCTAAGAAGGTTGTTGAAGACTACTCTGTTGAAGACTTCAAGAAGATGGACATCGACTGCAAAGCTATGACCGTGTTGCTTATGGCTATACCAAACTCCATAATGGTAGGCTTTCAGCAATGCGAGACTGCCAAAGATCTATTTGATACTTTGGCGTTGATGTACTCTGGTTCTACTGATTCCAAAGAGTCCAACAAAGATATGCTGAAGCAGAAGAGAACTTCACACACATTGTTGGTGAGACCTTGAGCCAACAATACTTCAGATATGGACTTGAACACCTCTCTTCAGTCTATGGGAGTGGTTCTTGAGAAAAGAGACATAGTGAGAAAATTCATGAGTGGACTTTTTACTGTGTCTCAATCAAGAGAACTGAGAATCTCAGCACTCTCGCTATGACTGAACTATATGGAATCCTTGATGGATACTGTATGGATATGGAAACTTAAAAAGGCCATTAGATGAACATAAACTCAAACCTTACTGTCAAGAATGCTCTACATACTACTAAAGGTTCAAGAACTCCCCGGCCCTAGTTGTACCTAAACTGCCCCCAGCAGCCATCATCCTCTTTCGGGCCTTATATCACATTTTCTGAGACACCCAGGTCTCAACAGGCTCAACAAAATCCTTTCCAGGATGGTTGTGCTTTTGTTTTAGGAAATAAGCACTCTGGAGATTTTCAATTTTGTTTTGATTATCTCGAGTGTTTGAGCCCAGATGATGTGGAGTACATGGACATTATCCAGCGGAGGGCTCTCCTGACCTACAAAGCAAATAAGTTCTACAAGAGAACTGGAAGCAATTCCCTCAGAATACAACCAATAGTAAATTTGGGTTTGACAAGTCAAAGGCCAAGTGCTACAACTGTAACCAACTTGGTCACTTTACAAGGTAATGCAAGGCTCCTAGATCAAATCCTAGAGCAACTCAAGCGTCCTAACATCCTGCTACCCTAAAAGCTGCAGCCAAACCTACCGAACAACAGAATACGACTATTGCTCAAGAAGTTGATTGGAGCTTTATGGTGTAAGATGTCACTCCTGCTCAAGCTCTCATGGCTGGAACTGTAGACACCAAGGTATATGAACATCTCTGTACCCCCAACCTGTATTGCTAAGGTTAAATTATATCAGGACTACAATATGGAAATAAAATCTGATAATGAGTCCTCAAACATATTAAAATTTGATTTTAAGAGAGCAGAATTTGACTACAAACTCAAAGTTGAAGAGTTAGAGAAAATTGTATCCTCTTTAAGACATGAAAAATCAAACTACAGGTCTCAAATAAAAGATTTAATCTTGAAGTTGACTGAGGTTCTAACCCAGCTAGTAATAGCTGAGGCTAAAGCAAATAACTTTAATACCATCGTTGCATCATCCTCCCATTCAAAGGTGTGTTATCAAAACAAAAGGGGGTGGGAACCAATGAAATTGCTCCACCATACTCTTATGCATTTGTTAGACAGCCAAGATGTGGTACTGATGAGCAAGAGGTTCCAAGTGCTGACCCACTACCCAATGAGTAGAAGAATGATGCAATAATAAAAACCATCACAATGAAGGATAAGGTAGAAAACCTCATCCCTACCACTGATTATCAATTTCTAACCACTAAAGCTAGAAAGAATAAAATCGGGGTAGCAAGAAAAACTAGCAAGTAGGTGACTGAGTCAAGGTTGAAGATAGACCCAAGGCAAAAGGGTGTATTCATCTCATATGGATTTCAAGTGGTTGGAAAAGTTCTAATTCAGGAAAGAAGGATAGTACTAGCACTCTGTTGCAGCTGAATGATCAAAAATTGAAATGGAAGGCTGTTGAATAAGATAAGAAGTGCAAGAAACAACAGCCCTCATGCCCCATCAAGAATAACATTGAGTGCATAATCTGTGGTCTGCATTACCACATGGCTAAAGATTGTTACTATAATCCAGCAAGCACACATCATGCAACCAACGTTAAGAAAGAAGGAGTTAAGGATGGTTTCATATTTGGACCTTGCCATATGGTCCATGTGTTAAGGAAAGGAAAGCTTGTTTCCGAAGCCAAGTTGCTTTCGGAAGTAACTCTTTCTTCTGAAAGGAAAATAGCTTCGGAAGACAAGCCAAAGAACAAACAATGGAACAAAAGGAATTCTTTCAAACCTTCCGAGAAGAAAACTGCTTTGGAAGAAAAGGTGGTGACAACTTCTTTCATGAAGAAAGAAACCTCGAAAGCAAGTCATGTTGCTTAAGTCTCCTTAGGCTCATCTACACTGATCAACCATAGGATATAATGGAAGATCAGAAAAAATGTTGCAACCCAAACCTCTTCTTCACAAACCATAGTTGAACCCCCATGCATACATTTTGGTTCAATTATCTCATCTACATTGGAAGAGCCCAAGACCAACAAGGCTTGGGTTTCCAATAGTAACTAATTATTTCAACTTATGTATAGGGACATCCACATGATAAGAATGAAAATGTGTGGATTATGAACAGTTAATGCTCCAGGCACATGATAGGAAACATATATCTCTTATAATAATTTGAACATTTTGATAGTGGTCTATTCAGTTTAGAGGTGAACTGAGTATACATTTTTGGTAGAGGTAGTGTATCCAATGGTAAGTTAAAAGTTGACAAAGTAAACTTTGTCAGACACCTTGAACACAATCTCTTTAGTGTTTCTCAATTCTGTTATCAAAAGCACCAAATGCTTTTCACAGAATATGAGTGCATTATCCTCAAACCCGAGATGACAATTCCTCAAGAATTAGTGCTTCTTAGATCACCCAGGAAAGGGAATATGTACAAGCTGGATATGAACAGTGCTTCCCCACTTGGTGAAGTATCATGCTTTCTTTTTAAAGCTAATGGTGATGAGTCAACTCTTTGGCATAAAAGAATGTGCATAGTAATTTTAAAACCATGAACAAACTGGTTAGAAATAATTTGGTACATGGTGTGCCTAAAAAGAAATTTTTTTCTGTAAAGACTGTGTTGCTTGTCTTAAAGAAAAGCAACACAAGGTATCTCACAAATCCAAAGAGGTTAACTGCATCACCACCCCATTACACTTATTGCATATGGATCTATTTAGTCCTATAAGTATAATGAGCATTGAAAGGAAATCATATTGCCTTATGATTGTTGATGATTTTACAAGATTTATATGAGTATTCTTTTTAAGAACTAAAGATGAAACTGCTAAAACTTAAAATATTTTATTATTAAAATTGAAAATCAAATTGATCACAAGGTAAAAATCATTAGAGGTGATCAAGGGACTAAGTTTAAGAATCAAATTCTTGACTCATTCTGTAACTCAAAAGGGATTACCAGACAATATAGTGCTCTAGAACACCTTAACAAAATGGTGTTGCTAAGAGGATGAACATGACACTTAATGAGGCTGCAAGAACTACGTTAGCTGATTCAAAGTTGCCTCTAATTTTTGGGCACAGGCAGTCAGCACTGCATGTTATGTGTAGAACAGGGTTCTCATTATTAAGCCCCATGGAAAGACCCCTTATGAGCTATGGAACAAGAGGCCACCATTCACTGGCTCTCTTAGGTCCTTTGGCAGCAGGTGTACCATACTTAATAAAAAAGACAATTTAGCAAAATTTGCTGAAAAGTCGGATGATGCTATCTTTGTTGGATATTCCTCAAATTCTATTGCCTATAGAGTCTATAATATCAAAAACCAATAATTTAAGGAATCATCGAACATTGTTGTCAATGAGCACACTCCTTGTGTTAAGGGAAATGGTCCTAATCATATCTTTAACTTAGGATTGGTTCCCAACTATTCTAAACCATCTTGTGATAATGTTTCAGCTGGAACAGGAACTCAAAGTGATTCCTATGACAATCAACTGTTTGAGTTACCCATCCCTATTCCAATTTCTCCAAGAAGTCATGAAGATCAAGCTCCCACTACTGGAAGTCCTAAAAGCTTGAACATCTCAAGAAACAATAGAGCTTCAACAAGTTATTAGCCACCTGAGCTTCAAAACTCATCAGCCGACAACTCCAACATTCAACACCAAGCTGATGAAGACATTGATCTGGAGGAACAGGCAACTGTTGATGCTGCTTCATAGCAAAATACCATTAATGTTGTCACATATTCATTCAATCAGTTCTCATTGAATGAGTTTGAGACATTAGCTGGTGATAGTGTTCAAAATCCTAAGCAAAACTTCTCCAACTTAGATCTATCTATGCAACTAGATGTGATTCCTAGGCTCAGGATACACAACACTCATCCAGCTGAGAACATCATTGGGGATGTCAAAGAAGGTGTGAGAACAAGAAATCAGACACACAATGGAAATGTTTGCATGTACTCATGCTTTCTCTCTCAAATGGAACCAAATAAGGTGAAAGAAGCCCTCAAGGACAATAATAAGGTTGAAGTAATACAAGAGGAGTTGCTTTAGTTTAAGAGGCAAAAGGTATAGAACCTGTGTGCATTACCACCTGGCTAAGTCCCCATTGGCACTAAGTGGGTGTTTAGAAACAAAAGAGACGATAAAGGTTTGATCATCAACAATAAAACAAGACTTTTGGTCCAAGGATACACATAACAGGAACGCATATATTACACTAATGTCTTTGCACCTGTTGCAAGACTTGAGGCTTTATGAATCTTCCTTGCTTTTGTAACATCCAAGAACTTCACAGTCTATCAACTTGATGTCAAATGTGCATTTTTGTGTGGGGATATCGATAGAGAAGCCTATGTGTGCCAGCCACCTGGATTTAAAGACGCACAGCACCCCAACTATGTGTGCAAACTGGATAAAGCTCTTTATGGGTTACATCAGGCACCTAGGCTGTGGTATGAGACACTGTCTCAGTTTCTTCGAAAGAATGGCTATACCACAGGCACCATAGACAAGACATTGTTCATAAAGAACTCTAGGAAGGACATGTTGTTTGTACAAGTCTATGTCGATAACATCATATTTGGTTTCTCAAATGACCAAATGTGCAAAGACTTTGAAAGCATTGTGAGAAAGAATTTTGAGATGAGTTCCATGGGAAAGATGGATTTCTTCCTTGGGATTCAAGTGAAGCATAAGCGATCTTCATAAATCAATCTAAGTAGGTCAAGGACATCCTAGAAAGATTTGAGATGAAAGATTCTAAGCAAGCCAAGAAACCTATACCCAGAAATCACAATCTTTGTCCTGATTCCAAGGGGAAGGATACTGATTAGCATCAGTACAGGGCAATTATTAGATCTCTGATGTATCTTACTGCAAGTAGACTCGTTATCATGTTTTCAACTTGCATTTGTGCAAGATATCAGGCTGCACCTAAGGTGTCTCACCTAATTACTGTCAAGAGAATTCTCACCTAAGGTGTCTCACCTAAGGTGGTATCCTAAGAATAAGGATTTCAACCTCTATGGTTTTACTGACAGTGATTGTGGTGGCTGTAACATTAACAAGAAATCCATATTAGGAGGATGCCAATTTCTTGGTGGAAGGATCATCTTCTTGCAATGCAAGAATCAATCATGTATCTCTACATCAACTGCTAAAGATGAATGCATTGCTGCTGCAAGCTGCTGTGCTTAACTGCTATGGATTCAGAATCAGATATTAGACTATGGTTTCAACTTCATGGAGACTCCTATCCACAAAGACAACAAGAGTGTTATTTCTATCACAGAAAATCTAGTCAAGCACTTTAAGAAAAAGCATATTGACATCAAGTGTCATTTAATTCAAGATATTCATGAGAAAATCATATTCAAACTAGTCAAAGTCAATTCAAATGAACAATATGTTGACTTGTTCACCAAAGCCTTTGATGAATAAAGATTTAAGTATTTAGTCACAACTATTGGGATGATTAACATTGACTATTTTATATCTTTTGAAAATCTTTTGAAAATATGTCTTGTCTATGTTGTCTTTATATAATCTGAGCCCTGTTACAAAAAGTTTTTCTTCAAAATTTCTAAGTAATAATTCTTCTAAATAGAAATTTACCCTTGAAAGAGATCTTTATCTATCTTTCGAAGGCAAATTCCTCTACACAAGTATTCTCTTCTGAAGTTTTTTTAGCCTCGGAAGAAAATTTGATCATAGATCAAATCCACTTTCAAAGATTACTAACTTCATTTCTTGGAAGAACACTTTACTCTTGGAAGCAAACTTTTCTTTGAGATATGATTTGCCTTCGGAAGTAAAAGTGGCTTCAGAAGATAATACTGAGAAACACAAGTGTTTTCTATCGGAAGCAAATTTACTCTTGGAAGAAAACTTTACTGTGTGACAGAAATATTTGGGCCCCACTTTGTAAAAAATAAGATTATATTGATGATTGTCGGAATATTTTAAATGAGACACCTTGCCACCCTTGTCAAATCGAAACCTAAACTGTCCTTTCATCTTATCGGTTTGGCTTTTTAACCCCCATTTGAATACTTCCGACTCTCTTTCTTTATTTTCTTTACCACTGCAAAATCCCTAAATTTCCATTATCTTCTTCACTCACTCTTAAATGCCTTCAATTAAATAGTACTTTCAGAAAAATGGCCTTGAATCCCTAACATAACCAAGTCTTCATCCTTGATTCTTCAAGGGATGCCGATTTTGCCCCTATCATCCAATTTCTGTCACAGTCGATATAATTTACTACCCTTAATGTTAACCCCACCATCTACTCAAACCGCATGGCTGAATTATGGGCATGTGGTCGAAGCGAGACGATCAATGATGAAAGGGTCATCAGATCAAGGATCTGTGGACAAGAGATCATCATTTATGAAACCACCATCAGTGAGCATCTGGAACTTCATGATGAAGGAGCCCCCACTAAATTTCCCAATGCTGATTTGGAGGATACCTACACTTAAATAGGATATGGCGTTGATGTGAGCAAGTCTACAATCTTCAAGTTCAATTTTTCCTACAACTGGAAGTTCTTGCTTCATATTGTCCTGCACAGCCTATCTAACAAGTCAGGGAGATGGGATCAAATCCCATATGATCCGGCTGCCTAGTCCATGGGTAAGTGAAAGGCCTATGCTTCATCTACTCAAGATTTTTGCTGAACAATCTGAGAAGTAATCTCACCAGGGATCCATTCTATATGTATCCCCGGTTCATTCAGCACACGATCAACTATGAGTTGGACTAGGACAAGCTACTATGTGAAAATGTTCTACTGGTCCCTTACATAAGGTCTGGCATCTTCAAAACACTAAAGAAGTCATCCACCAACTTCACTAGAAAGATCACTGATCTCCTTCTAGGTATGCTTGAGCCAATGGCTCCTTGTGACATTCCTACAGACCTAAAAGGTGATGAACCCACACTAGACACCAGCAATACAATGCCAATAACTTCTTCCTACCTAATCAAATTCACATAGAAAAGACGCCCTAAATGAACCTTTGATCAATCTACTCTGATTAAGCAAGTCTCCTCTTTTCAACCCAAAAAGGCTAGAGTGGAATCAAGAGCTCCCACTCAGCCAACGGTCCAACCATCCTCCTTAGTTGACCTTAATCTTAGTGTTGAGTCTTCTCAGTCTCAACCTGATGAGCCCACTAACCAAGCCATAAGCCCTCAGGGTGAGTCTTAACACTCCCCTGAGCAGCCAAAAAGGGACAGCCACATCATTGGCTTAACTGCTATTATAGAGGAGCCATTAGGTACTGACCAAGGTCCCGAACCATTAGATATAACCTCTATATCCTTTCTTGACCTTTTAACCTAACCTGATGAGGATATCATGTTTTATTAGGGCCATGACGTTTATCTACCACACCACTCTCAAGATCAACTGAGCCCGATGGGACCTCTGATATCTAGCCCACTTTAGCTAGACCAAACTGAGGTGAGTCCAACCGATGTAGAGGTGACTCATGTATACTCGGCTGCCACTACTGCGAGAGTTTCATTAGCCTCTCAAGATAGTGGTAACATCAGTGGGACTGAGTCTATGACAACCTTGCCAATTGATGCCTCTAAAAGAGACATTAGTATGCAAGGGTATCCAGGGCGCCAAGAAACCACTACTAGTGGTGATGATGAACATACTAGGTATGTTATCTCATCTCCCAATTATTCTTTAAAAGAATATGAGGGTAGTCTGCAACTCATTATCAAAGACCTACTTTCTAAAGTCTCAAACCTTGAATCAAAGGTTAAGACTTTAGAGGATAGGTCTGTCACTCAGCAACTTGAGATCGAAAATCTCAAGGCTCAACTTGCTGAGAAACAGATTGAGAAGTCTGTTGGGCATTTACCAACTCAGGTTTCTTTAATTTCTTCCTCTAGCTCATCTACTTCTCAAGATGATGCTACCAAAAAGTAGGGAGGTTGTATAGAAAGAAACATGTGGAACCTAGCCTTTCCATCACAACTTCCCTTGATGCCATCTCTTCTTTTTATCCCACACAGCAACACCCTACAACTATCTTCCCTCAACCAACTCCTATTGCCATTCAAGTGGACCCAAGGATGCTTATTAACCTTAATAAATTTTTAACCAAATTTCTGATAAGCTCCACCCTTGAACAACCCTCCTCTGATGTAGCCATTGCATACTTTGGAGCTGAAAAGCTTCAAAGGTTGAGTGCACCACCTACTTCTAAGGAAGAAGTTGGTTAACCTAAGCTCTCTATTGAACCTGAGATTAACTTCGAAGGGGAAATACAGACTGATGGCCCAATAACCAACTTAGAAGGGGCAGGTAGTGCAGTTCAAATTACTTCTGAAGAAGAGATCCAAGCTGCGGAAAGAATAATTGAACTATCTTCCTCGTCTAATGACATATTCATCACAGATGCCATTCTTCATCTAGCCTTTGAGGTAAACAGTGAGGATTTCCTTACAACTCTTATATCTCATACACCATAAGTTCAACCCCACTCTCCCCAACCTGAATCCTCTAAACCTAAGTCTCTAAAAGCAGAATCTTTCTCTAATCCTAAGGGGAAAAGGAAGCTCACTGTTCTAGGGGAGGAAGGGTTGGAAAAGCTAAAGAAAAAGGAAGAGTTGTGTTGGTACACATGTCCCTAGTTCTAGTTCTAGTGAGCTCAAATGTAATTGACTTTCATTTTGTAACACTAATGTAATGTTTGATATATGAAATGAAAAACTCTTCTTTGAATGTTTATTGGTTGTTGAATGATATATCTATTAATATGATTGATTGATACACGCTTATATGAACATGTTATATGGGTTTACAGTTGTTAGACATAGTTCTGTATCATTAAAGGTTCAGGAATATGTTTAACTAAGTCTCATGATCCAGTCACACGACTGGACCATGCGAATGGGCCAGTCGCATGATTGAACCAGGTGATTGAGTCAATCGCACGATTGAGTCATAAGACTGACTCAGTCGTACGAATGAATCAATCATACGACTCAGTCGCACGACTGAGTCGCACGTATGGCTCAGTCGTACGAATGAAAGCTGTAACCTATAAATACCACTTAATTCGTGGAAAAGCGAACACTTCGAGAATTCTTAACCCTAGCCATGCCTGTTCGTCCAGAGAGTCTCTTCTAACTTCATAGAACGTTTCTGATCGATTCTAATCAATTCTTAACGTATTCTCATCGTTAGTTTTGATTGGATTAACATTCTCCCTGATTGGATCGCCAATCAAATAGGATTCTATACTATTTGATCTAGTTTCACGTTGAATCAGTTAGTACTCCATTCGTACATGGTCCTAACAAGTGGTATCAGAGCTTTGGCTCTTGATTCTTCGTGGATTCAATCGCGTATTTGCAAAAGTCAACGTTTTTAATCAAAAGATCTATTCTTTCTGTATAAAAATCCAGTTTTTATGAGTGCATGTGTTCAAAAGTTAGTCTTTTTCGAGTTTCAGCCTACTAGGGTTTTCAAAATTGTGTTTTTAGGTCGAATTGCGTGAAAAGTTTGAAAATTTTCGAAGTCAGTAGTCTCAGTCGCACGATTAACTCAATCACACGACTGAACTCCATTCGCTCAGCTCAATTGCATGATTGGCCCAGTCGCTTGCTCAATCGCACGGTTAGTCCAGTCGGTTTGTTCATTCGCACAACTGTCCTAGTCGTCTGCTCAGTCGCATGACTAAGCTCAATAGCCCAGTTGAGTCTCAGTCGCACCCTAATCGCATCCCCAATCGCATACACAGTTGGTTTTCAAGTTTTAAGACTAATTTAAAATGGACACATAGAACTTTGCACTCTCAGCAGGGAAGGACTCCAGGATCCAGAATCTATTGCTTTTGGAGAATGAGATCGGGAATCATAAAAAACCACCAAAGCTTATGTCTCTTGATGATTATCCTCAATGGAAGCAACGGTTTGAAATTCATCTGAATGGAGTAGACACAAACCTATGGAACACAATTGAGACAGGCTACACTTTGCAAGTTGGAGCTGATGGTGTTCCACTGACACTAAGTAGTTTTAATGAGGCACAAAAGACTGCGTACAATGCTGAGAAGAAGGCCTATGCATTGTTGACACAGTCCATTCCGAAAGACATCTTCCATCAGTTCTCAAAACACA
>BJCO01466157.1:0-13796 GCA_018326465.1 Flaveria floridana
GACCTTTATGTGTTTCTTTGAGACTTTTAAAACCCCAAAACCCTAGAATCCGGGTTTGATCTACAGAAGGCATTATCGGTCGATTCTTACCTGGATTTGTTGCTCCTTTCTTGAGATTTGTTGCATAAACACCCAGATCTTCAATCCCTTGACCTTAGAAGCTTCAAATCTTGTGTTTCTTTCACTTTCTCTCTCTACTTTCTCTCTCTATGGATTTTTGGAGTTAGGGTTGAAATGAAGAAGATGGTGGCTGCTTTGGATGGGTTAAGGGCTGATTATGGGCCTCAGTCACTCAAGCTCTTGTCCATAAACCCAAATTAGCCCATAACCCTTTTCCTTTTTCTATTAAATACCCATTAATTAAGCCCCTAATCCTTTATGACTCGTTTTGACTTTTCGGGGTGTTACATAACCATTTTAACATCCCCTTTAAACTCACATAATATTTAGTTATGAAGTTCAGATTTTTCTCTTATAAAGTCTCATGTTTTTATATATTTAACCATACTTGTAAATTTGATCAAATTGTCATCAAATTATAACCCAACTTTTGTAATAATATATTACCACTCACTAACTAAGTATAACTTAAAGAATATATATATATATATATATATATATAAGCATTCATAATAATTCTTGTAAAGGTTTAAAATATCATAATCATAACAAAACCCCTTTGTAGCTTCTCTTGAGTTTTAACAAATATATATGACTTTTTGTAAAATCAACAACTAGTAACTTGGTCAAACATGGACCTACGAATATTTACTTTTTAAGAACAAGTATCATTGTTTAGTTCATATTACAATGGTTTGTGTGAAATATTATTCTTAAAACTCTTTGTTTGTAAAAAAAATTGTTTACAACAAAAACATTTTTGATGGACGAAACTAGTTTCATATGAACTAATTCATATATAAACCTGGTAAAGTAAAATATATGTAAACAAGAAGATGTTGTTCTCACTAGAAACAAGCAAGGTTAGTGAATGGAAATGTGTAGATTGCTTGAGATATCACCACAAGACCACTTGAACTTTACTAGAGAAACTTGAAGCACACTTGAAATCTTAAAATAAAGTTTGAAAAGTAAATGTTGTATGAGGAGATGATAAGATCGTGAGTTTTAGTCCAAAAGGAAAAGAGCGTGGGTTGAGTTTTGATGTATGTGACTTGTAGAGATTGGTCCATTTATAAATTTTAGCACATCATTTTGGTAAGACAAAAGCATTAGGAATTGAAAGTTGTATTTGAATGGAGGAAACTAAATATCGATAATAAATTAGAATTGCAGTTGATGCTTGACTAAAGCAATAATCATAAAAATGGTAAGTATGGGAATTGACAAAAGTCAAACAAAAAGTTAGTATGTGTGTATGGAGTTGATTCAGGATATTTTGTAGAGAAAAAGAAAGACATGTGTTGATTTTTGAGGAAGATTTTTTTAATTACTTTTATCTATTATCACAATGGTCCTATAGATTTAGTAATTTAAATGAATATTAAAGTGGTAACATGTATAAGTTAGTCAAGGTTAAAACTAAACTTTTATTACAAACTAATTTGATAATATTGTATGTTTCATACTGGTGGTTCATTAGTATTTAAACATATGTCTAGTAATTTGACGCTATAAATAATATTTAAATATACGTGTTGGACCCTAAAAGGATCATACATGCCAATTCAAGTGGTGGTTGATGGTTGTTCTGTTAGTAATATCCCACAAGTCCAAGAAGATATGCGGATAAAGATTAGAAGACAAGTGCTGGCTATCCGCATTTGCATATGCAGATGATCAAAGAACAAATGCTGACAAGTACTTGTTCTGCCATATATACAAATGTGGACAGACAGAACAAATGCGGTTGAGTATTTGTTCTTCCGCATTAACCAATGCGGATACACAAAGAAATGTTGACAAGTGTTTTTTCATCCGTATCTGTCAGTGCTGATGACCAAACACTTAATGCTGAACACAATCAAGAAATGCTGATGAAGCCCAAGGCATCCGCATTAGTTAATACGGATGTTCAACCACAAATGCTAATGAAGACTTTTGTACTTAGACTGGTATTTTGATACAGTTATCAGGGTAGTTTAGTCTTTTTGTATAGGCTTTATGTCAGCCTATAAATAGAACAGAATATCCATCATATGTAAGTTTTTCATTTACAAGATACCTAGTTCTCAAGTTACGAGGTTTTGTGGTTGTCATTTCACTGTTTTAAAAACCCTAGCACCCATTGTAACATGTTTGTTCACCAATCAATATACAAAGCATTTATGAGTATCTTTTCAGCATTCATTGTTCTTTGATTCTATATTTCTGCTACTTAATCATTAACTCAATATTCGATCCTTGTTGAAGTCACATCAACGAAGAACTTAATTCTCGGACCCATTCAATTGGTATCAGAGGTTTGGCTCTCGGATTCATCTCAAAAACTGCTTAAATCTTGATGAAAATCGATTGATCTGGTGGTGTAGTTGTTTATTAACAAGTGTATATTGTTAATAATCATACAGCTGAAAAATACCGAAAAACTTCATCTTCTTTCACTGATCTTCAAGTTTGACAAACTGAAACTCATCAGTCTACTTTAGATCTTTGATTGAAACCAACAAAACTACATAAAATCAACAAAATTAACTCAAAACTACCACTGTTGTTGTTTGAGAAAAACCCCTACTATTGTAAATGTTCATAGAAGACATACAATATACTAAAACGGTGGACTGTTTGAACTATTGGACTTAAAATAAACTTAAATCATACTCAAACATTCTAAAATCAATTTATTAAACATGGATTCTATTAACTTTGCTGAACTTGGTCATGCTTCTAAACCACCAATGCTTAAACATAAATATGAGTTTAAGCAATGGAAAATCAGTTTTAGAAACAATATTACAGGTGTAGATCTAGATTATTTGATATCAATATTCAAAGGGCCTTACATTCCAGTTTCATTGACTGCTGACCAAGTTGCACAATACAGGACAGTTAGAATCTCCATTGAGGATCTAGACCTTAATCTTGAAGATGATGATTATAAGAAGATGAAGATTGATCTTAATGCCTACTCCATTCTAACTCAGGCTTTAAAGATGGATGTCCTCAAAAGATTAGAAAAATACAGCACAACAAAAGGTGTATGGGATGCACTACAGATCATGTATGAAGGTTTCAGTGAGGTGACTGAGATTAACAAAGATAAACTGATTAATCAATATGAAACCTTCCATCACACCAAAGAATAATCTATCTTAAAATAGCTTCATAGATTTGTCCAATTGGTAAATGATCTAGAGATAATGGGGGTTACTTAGGGGTTGTTTAATAAAACTGACTAAGTAAGATCTGACCGAGTTAAAAGCTGACCCAGTTAGAAGTTCTGACTGAGTTTGCATCTGACTAAAACTTGGTTGTTCGATTCAGTATCTGACTGACTCTGCTGAATGATAAAAATATATAATTTAATTTATATATTTCTAAAATTCATACATTGTTAAAAATAAATAAAAAAGCCAAATAAATGATTAATTACTAAACCTACCAATTAACTTCAACAAATCAAACATTCACGACTCTACCATCACCAAAAACAAGTAAAATTCTCAACAAAAACCAAACAAATCATACCGTCATTCCATCGTTTAAACAAGTAACACTCCATCTGAAAATCACAGTTCTTCGTCCCGTGGTGGACTTCAGCCGACAACATCATCTGCACATCGGCCTCTTTTGTCAACAAATGTTCCAGTTGCGCCATTGTTGCAGCAAATGGGTCGCGCAGGTGGGTCGCCGCAGGTGGGTCGCGTAGGTGGGTCACGCAGGTGGGTCGCGCAGGTGGGTCGCGCAGGGGAGTTCGGCTGAGGGGCAGCGCCCCTTTTGCGGGTCAGCAAGTTTTAATTTTGGGTCTGGGTCAGCACCTACAGACCCATTCAGAACGTAATACATGCAAATCAAACACGCTGACCGAATGACCGAGTCAGCCAGTCAGATGGGCCAGTCAGGTCAGCCCAAATCAAACAGCCCCTTACAAGGAGAAAGAAATGAATAAGAAAATGCTTCACAGTCTGCCTAAAAGTTGGAAGCAGAATGTGACCATGCTGAAAAACACACTTGATTTAGACATCACCATAGCCAAAATTGAAGCTCTTGAGTTGGAAGAAAGAAGCAGAAACTTGAGGGACCTTAAGTTATTGAGGCATACAAATTCCAATCAGCAACTCATTCTATAGAAAATGTCTTCATAACTGAAGAGTGTGATTTTCTGTCCTCTAGAGATCAATCCAAGACCACTGGATTCATTACATCATCTTAACAACACAAGCAATCATCTCCCAATCCATCCACTTCCACACCCACTAGCATCCTATTAATTAGAAGTCTGAAGAACAAAAGGCAACTTACAATGCTTTTGTTGCAAGTTTTGAGGCATACTTGGGAGGAAGACTCATATCAGCTCACTTAATTCAAGAAGATCTAGAAGAAATGGATCCAAATAATGTTGAAGAAATGGATTTACAATGACAAATGGCCATGATTGCTATGAGAGCAAAGAAATTCTTAGAAAGAGGAAGAAGCTAAGCTTGAATGAGAACACTAAGATTGGTTATGACAAATCCAAAGTGAAGTGTTTCGACTGTGGGATGACTTCTCACTTCTCAAGGGAATGCAATGCACCCCGCAGAAACAATAACAACTACCAAAGAAGCTCACACAGTCAGTCATCTTCTCAATCAACATCAACTCCTCAATCAGGTCATCAAAATCCATTTCAGCATCAGCCTCATCATCAACCATCTCATCAAAGTCATATTAACTGACCCAACAACCACATGGAAACAACCAATCAACCTAAAATGCTCTTGTCATCAGACAAGATGGAGTATGTGACTGGAGCCTGTATGCAGAGGAAGTCAAACCTCAATTTAAAATAATGCACTCATGGCTCAGATCAATGATATCCCAACTCCCATGCCATCTAAGGTGAAATCAAATCTCTGTAATGAAAAATGCATTAATGAATTACAAGGATACAGAGAACACAATCATAAACTGGCTGCTAAAATCAAAGAAAAAAAAGTAAAATCTTAAATGTTAAGACATGAAATGAAAAGCTTTGAAATCAAAATCAAGTCATTATTTTCAGATATTAAAAAACTGCATGGTGAAAACTATACCCTTGTTACTGAGAATGAGAGGTTAATTGAATTGTTAACCAAATCAAAAGCTAAGCAATCAGCTACTGAAGTGAAACTTGAAAAGTTTCAATTCTCTTCTACCAAGCTACAAGAGTTACTTGATTCATAAAAGGATCTTAAGGACATGAATGGGATAGGATACAATTCTTGTCCACCACCTTACAATGACAATTACACAGTTATGCCTAAGACACTAACTTTGTCTGAATTAATTGAACCTAAATCTACTGAAACTAAAACATTAGTTTCACAGACAACCAATCCTCAAAATAACCCAAAAGTCTACATAGAAACAAATAAGGATAAAATCAGATTAGGTCATCCTATCAAGATAAAAAAGTGCTCAGACAAACATGCAAGTGCTAAGAAATAAAAGAGTCCAATCAAGGCAATTGTTCCTTTTGTGAAATTCATCCCAGAAAAGCTCAAAGTGATTGAGAATGCTAAAGTTTCTTTTAAACAAACTGCTGAAAGCAGGTCTGATGGTGAGATTAAATCTCCAAACAATTCAAGCAAATCAAACAAGGTTTCAATGAAACCTAAAGGCAAAGAATTAGCATCTCCATCATTCAAAGCAAGATCACCAAAGATTTAAACACCAAAATTAAATTGAACTGACCTCACCTCAGAAGTCAAAACAAGGAATAGGTTTTGACATTTTCAATCAAAAGGATGTTGAACAATTTGATTCACAGGTGAGAAAGACTCAAAAGAAGCAAAGACATCCTTCAAACAAAAAACATAGTAGAGTTATGAAACAATCTACTGATATCAAAAAGGATGAACTTGCTTCTTTAACAAAAACAAAACAAGGGTCAAAGTTAAATCAGTTAAACATCTTGAACGTTCATACCCTAAAACTAAGATCAAACGGATATACTGTGACAACTGTTGACGTGTCAAATCACAACACAGATGAGTGCTATTTCAGTCAATACTGCTCAATTTATGACAGGAATAATCATTCAAACAAAAATTGCTATTTTAACAAATATTGTTTTTCTGTATGTGATATGACAAATCATAATACATCTGATTGCTTCTTTAATTATAAAGGCTTGATAATTTTATAAAACAAGCCCATCTTACCAATTTCAACATGTAAGGTCAAAGCTAGAAGTCCACAACACAATAGACATTCAAGAATTTAAAATTCTGATGATGACTTCTATGACAATTGGCAGTCAAAGAGTGTCAAACAAAATTAAAATAAAAATATGAAACAATCACTCAATGTTTTTCCAAGATCTAAAACAAAAGTAATTTCTAAAATTCAAAAACTTGCCCAATTTCTATCTAGAAATAGGTATCAAAGGTTTGACTGCTCTTCTGAAACTTAAGTTGAAATTGAGCAAAAGAAAACAAGAAGAACCCCACACAAATCAATCATTGCATCATCCTCTAAGTCTAAACCTAGAGGAAAATACCAAGAAGTTACAGTCTTAGAGCCAGGAAACCTAAGACCATCATGGCTTGGGTTCCATATTCTAAGTAGTTTCTTTTTGCTTGTAGGGTCATCCATACAGGTCCAACGGTCTATGGTACGTGGACAGTGGATGCTCCCGACACATGACAGGAGATCATTCCCTCCTTCATGACTTCAAGCACATTCAAGGAACAACTGTAACATTTGGTGAAGATTCACAAGGTGACAGAATTACCGGTGAAGGATCTATGATGAATGGATCACTGAGCTTTGATAGAGTGAATTACTGCGAGCAGCTGAACTTCAATCTTCTTAGCGTAAATATTCAACTTACTTCACTGACTCTCATTGTTACATTTTGAAACCAGGATTTCAAATTCCTGAGGAATGAGTTGTCTTGAAGATTCAGAGGAAGAATAATACCTATGTATTAAACCTTAATTTTTGCGCATCCTATAGAAGAAACATGTCTTGGTCTAAAGCATCATTTGATGAGTCACAACTTTGGCACAGAGTACTGGGACATACATTTCAAAAACATGAACAGATTGGTCAAAGGAAACCATATTATTAGTTTACCTAAAAAAGAATTCCATTTTATTGACCACTGTTCTGCATGTCTCAAGGGAAAACAACACAAGTCGTCTCACAAATTAAAGCTTATGAACACAAGCAATACTCCATTGAAGCTACTTCATATGGATCTTTTTAGACCAACTCACATTATGAGCATTGGAAAGAAACGGTATTGTTTGGTGATCATTGATGACTATTCACGTTTTACATGGGTTTTCTTTTTTACTTCATAAAAAAGAAGCATAAAAAATAATAAAAGACTTTATCACTAAAATTGAGAACCAACTTGATCATAAAGTAAAATCAATTCGAAGTGATAATGGTACAGAATTCAAAAATGAAGATCTAAGTTCATTTTGTACAACCAAAGGCGTTACTCGTCAATTTAGTGCAGCTAGGACTCCTTAACAAAATGGGGTAGCTGAAAGGAGAAATAGAACACTAATTGAAGCAGCATGAACAATGCTAGCAAATACTAAACTACCTATTACCTTTTGGGCAGAAGCAGTTAACACATCTTGCTTTGTACAAAATCGAACTTTGATAATCAAAGAAAGCAACAGAACACCATATGAACTTCTCTTTCACAGAAAACCATATATTCGATTTTTCAAGTCAGTTGGTAGTCTTGTATTAATATTAAACACGAGAGATCATTTAGGAATGTTTGCTTCAAAGTCTGATGAGGGATTCTTTGTAGGTCATTCCTCAGTCTCAAACGCTTTTAGAGTGTTTAATCCCAGATTAAAAATCATTAATGACTCAACTAATGTTCAATTCAATGAACATTCATTTCCTAAGTCAACAAATGGTCCCGACTGGTTGTTTGATATTGACTAGATCTTTTGATCAATTTCACTTGTCAAATGCAGGTAACCTACAATCAGCTGGATCTTCCAAAATAGTAGAAAAAAGAGATGATTTTCCCATGATTCCTCCTACTTCTGCTGATCAACTAGATGAAGATCTTCCTTTACAAGTTGATCATGTCAGACAAGCACCATAAAATCAGAGTGTTTCAACTGAGGCTGGTCTAAGTTCAATGCCAACTTATTCAGATGAACCATCAAATGAAGTGAGGGATCCAGAACCAGCTACTGCTCCAGTTCAGACTGAGAGAAATGCACATGATAGCAGTGCTCAAAGTGCAGTAGATGCCCAACCAGAAACAGATGAAGCCTTTGATTACTTTCATCACTCTCCCACATCATAACTAGAAGGTGCCTCTTACCATGATGATCTGAATGTCTCTAATATTGATGTATCAATTGCTAGTGACTCCATTCCGACCACCAGGATACATAAGGATCATCTAGTGTCAAGCTTCATTGGTGAACTAGATGAGTGGGTGACTAGAAGCAAGTCAAGTATTGCAAACATATGTTTGTTTTCTTGCTTTCTATGTTATACAGTACCCAAGAACATAAAAGAGGCTCTTCAAGACAACAGCTGGATCGAGGCAATGCAGGAAGAGTTGCTCCAGTTCAAGAAACAAGAAGTATGGCAACTGGTGGATTTCCCTAAAGGTCAATACCCTATGGGTACCAGATGGCTATACAGAAACAAGACTGATGATAGGGGCATTATCATCAGATTCAAAGCAAGATCAGTGGCATAAGGATACACTCAAGAAGAAGGAATACATTATGATGAAGGGTTTACTCCTATAGCCAGATTAGAAGCCATTAGACTTTTCTTGGCGTACTCTGCATCCATGAAATTTACTGTGTACCAAATGGATGTGAAGTGTCCTTTTCTCTATGGTAAAATTGCTTAAGAAGTCTATATGAGTCAACCTCCTGGCTTTGAAGACCCAGATTTCCCTCACAGGGTATAGAAGCTTGACAAATCTTTGTACGGTCTGCCTCAAGCCCTACGAAAGTGGTATGAGACTCTATCATCTTTCCTTCTTACATATGGATATGAGAGAGGAAAGATTGATCAGACTCTCTTCAGAAAGAGAAAAGGAAAGGACATATTGCTAGTCCAGATTTATATGGATAATATCATTTTTGGCTCAACCAACAAGCAACTTTGCAAAGACTTTGAAGATCTCATGCATTCCAAGTTCCAAATGAGTGCGGTGGGAGAACTCACTTTCTTCTTAGGGTTGCAAGTGCAACAAAAAGTAGATGGAATCTTCATCAATCAATCAAAATATGTGGAAACCATGTTGAAGAAATTTCATTTTGCATATTGTCAGCCTATCAGAACTCCTGTTGATACAAAGATGAAGATAGGGCCAGATTCAGAAGGAAAATCAATTGATCAGACTCATTATCGATCTATCATTGGATCACACATGTATCTAACAATTAGTAGACCTGACATAATGTTTGGTGTATGTGTTTGTGCCAGGTATCAAGCAGATCCCAAGGAATCTCATGTGAATGTAGTCAAAGGATATTCAGATATCTTAAGGGCAAGCCTACACTTGGATTATGGTATCCAAAGGAAGGAGATTTCAATCTCTATGCATACACTGATAGTGACTATGAGGGATGCCACTTCAATAGGAAGTCCACATCTGGTGGTTGTTAGTTTCTTAGTCCTAGACTGGTCTCCTGGCAGTGCAAGAAGCAGAAAAATGTTTCTGTTTCAATGGCAGAAGCTGAGTACATAGCAGCATCAGCTTGTTGTTCTCAAGTTATCTGGATTGAAAACCAGATGCTTGATTATGGTTTTAACTTCTTGCACACACCAATTCATATTAATAACACAGCAGCTATGTTCATAACAAATAATCCAGTTCAACACTAAAAAACAAAACACATTGAAATTAGATGTCACTTTTTGAGAGATTGTGCTGAAAAAGGGTTAATCAAATTGATACAAGTTCACACTGATAATCAACTAGCTGATTTATTCACTAAGGCATTTGATCTAACTCGATTTGAATTCTTAGTTCGATCAATTGGCATGATTAACCTTAAGTAAAAACCAAATCTACAAAAACATTTAAATAATACAAAAATACAAAAAGAATTCATCTTACAGAAATATACGTTTTATACTCTATGAGAAATGATATAATTACAGTCGTTATATCAGTCACTATGCTTATTTCTAAAATTTAAATGATTGACATGACTTTTTTATATGCGGGTAGGCTCAGCTTGGAAAAGAAGGCCCATGCTATGATGAACTAAAGCACTTATTTAACTGTGAAGCTTTCATCTCAAAGTGTGTGTAAGTACTAGCTTATCCAAATATGTGTGTGAGTAACCTAAACACACCAGGTAATGATGCTTTATGAACCTCATTTACTCACATCAGTTTCTCCTCTGTTTTGCTAAGCAAAGACCTAGAGAAACAGGTACATGGTGCTGATGTCATGATCTAACAAGATTTCCAATAAGGAATACATCCAACTTGGATGAAGAAGTAAAAGAAATACATCCAATTGAATGAACAAAAATAATCCCAAAGAGGATCACCTTCCAAAGTGAAGTGAAAAAGAATCCCAATATGGATCAAACAAACAAAAGGATCAAAGTAAAAGAATCCAATGAGGATCAATCAAAATGAGATGTCACAATTTAAATGACTTGGTTATGTATGTTATAAAAAGTTCTACCATTCATTACATGCAGATGGTTGATCTTACCATGCTTTTGAGTGTGAGCTACATGTTGAATACTCAAATCAACTCAAAAACATGATAAAGATACTAGCATCAAAATATTAACCAAGCATGAGTTTAAGAGGATAAATATACCTTTAATCAATATGTTCATGATTATGTCTGTTTTACTAACAATGGTTTGCACTTGTGAAAGGTAAGATTGATATGATCCCAAAACAGGTATAATTCCTCTTCCTATATAGGTAATGAAACAAAAATCACAAAAACAGTTTCTATTCTAAATTTTAAATCTTTAATGTTTTTATCCCATATGGATATAAACTTTAGGGGGAGTAATTAAAATTTTGAACATTATGTATAGTTTTTTCCCTTCTTAAAAATATTAAAAATCAGAAAAATGACTGTGTTGGTGCAGAAGTTATACCTTAGTATCTCAGTATATGCAGACATCTTGAAGCATAAAAGTCCAAGATCAGTCAACACTGGGAAACTTGTATCATATCTGGTGTACAATTTTATCCAAGCAAGAATGGACAATCCAAGCAACAGTCAAAACATCATAAATAGAAAATCAACAGACTCATCTTCATAACAGTCAAAAGCAAAAGACACATCTTCATAAAAGACAAAACATCAAAGCAAAAACAGCCATAACTACCCACAACAGAAACATTAAGTTTTGACAAGTTCAAACTTTAATGCAAGTAAGAGCATTGGTTAATGCGGGTGAAGGTAACCCAAGCATAAAACCAATGTTGGTAACAGTTTTGATTCATGAAAAACATCAAGTGAAAGTAATATGGATAAGTTAACTCTACCTCATTGGTCTTATAACAAATGTTAACAAGTTTTAAGTATAAAAATTAATGCTGACAAAATTGTTCATCCACATTTGTTTGCTCAGCCGCATTTCCTAAATATGGTTGACTTTAATACTAAAACTTGGTTGTACATTTGTAATTGTACAAATTAGAAGTGTGCTCACACTCTTCAGTCATAGTGTGTTTTGAAGTTCAATAAATGTAGACAACTTGATTGTGCATCCACATTTGTTGAAATAAATACGGGAAGACAAATTCTCTTCCGTATTTACTACAGTGTACAAATGTTTGACAAGTTAAAACTTCCGCATTTGCTACAGTGTACAAATGTCTGACAAGTTAAAACTTCTGCATTTGCTACAGTGTACAAATGTCTGACAAGTTAAAACTTTCGCATTTGCTACAGTGTACAAATATCTGATAAGTCAAAACTTCCACATTTGCTAAAGTATACAAATGCTGCCAAGTTTTACACTTCCGCATTTGTTACAGTAAACAAATGCAGACAGAGCTAGTTTTTCGTATTTGCTACAGTAGTCATCCGCATTTTTTAAAAACTTGTAGAATTTGCCAAAGCAATTAAAATTGACTATTTAAATAGATCAGCAAAGGTCATTTGATACTTTTCAAATTTGAGAGACTTTAAAGTGCGACGAGCGAAACTTCCTACTGTTCTTCATTCATCATCAACATCATCACAATCAATCAGATTTTTATGTTCTACAACCATCATTTTGCCTCAATTTTGATTCTCAACAACAGTAGTATCAAAACAAGGTGACTTTCAATGAAATCAAAGAATAAACAATCGAACACTTGATGAACACAGAACCCAAAATAAAGAAGGAATCACAAAATCAACATCAAACTAAGGATTGATAGACATTTCCGATTACAATAAAACCAATGATCATGAAAGTTAACATCAAACTATAAGATTTTTAAAACCCTAGGTCTATCGCAGGAACAGGGATCACTGTACTGAAAATGACAACTTCAAAACCTAAGTTTCAATGTTAAAAGACATTCAAAACAGAAAGTTATCATCAATAACAAAGATAAAAGACAACAAAATTGTTCATGCATTGCAAAATCAAGTTAGGTTAGATTTCTATGGAATAGTACCCTTGACTCTTCAATTTTGACAAAACAAAGTCAAAATAGAAACAATCAACTTGATTTCACCAGTGTAATTTCATGATTGCTTGTCAAAGTACTAACTCATATGTCTCTTATGCAGAGGTCAATGGCTAATCTCACATGCTTAGTGGATATCTTGACCCTGATGTTCCTGAAGCAGAAGGACTCAGAGACATGATCATATTTATATCTACCACTAGAGTTGCTCATTGGGTATGAAGGAGGATATGAGGGAAAACAGACAGTTAAAGGGTTGGTGGATGAACAATGGAGATTCTTGATACACACATTCTAACATTGTCTATCCAAAAGAAAGACAGGATGGAATGACATCCCTGTAACTACATCATTTGCTATATGGTGCTCTGTGCACAAACAGACCATTCAACATGTCAGCATATGTATACAATGGCCCGGTGTCTAATATTTAAGAGGGAAGAAGGCATATGTTTCTCATCTATCCAAGATTCTTGCAATGTCTCATCAATGAAGCATTTCCCCAACTGGTACCAGTAGGACCTATAATGGACATTCCCCATTACAATGCCAAGTCCTATAAG
Organism: Flaveria floridana; assembly: GCA_018326465.1. Classification (NCBI taxonomy): domain Eukaryota; kingdom Viridiplantae; phylum Streptophyta; class Magnoliopsida; order Asterales; family Asteraceae; genus Flaveria; species Flaveria floridana. Next base: position 13,326 of record BJCO01466157.1, read on the forward strand.
TACATCAAGAAGAGGGATCCAAGGAATTTTACAGTGGGACTTTCTTTCCCTTGCTTCCTTGGATGTTAGAGCAGATCAATCAAGAAGAAGTCATAGAAGAACAAGAAGAGATAGCTCATGAAGAAGAAGAACAAACTGCTCCTGATCAATAACATGTTGATGAGCATGCTAAAGGAGCACAAGATGAACAAAGGCTTGTGTCACCACATGTTGATGTAGGTGGTGATCTTTACACGGGACCTTATATCCAAAAAGTTGAAATTCCTCTCCTTTTGACAGGATCTCAGCCTCTCGTGTTGATCAATTAGATTATGTTTGCAGCGGATTTAGCACATTAATTAGCAATTATATCAAGAACATAAAAGATATTGCAATTAAAAGCATAAACATAGAGAGAGAAGAGTTCTGCGAAACATTAAATGTTCATTACTAAACACGTTTCGGCAATTAAAACAGCATGGTTTGCCATCC
>BJCO01466158.1:0-13865 GCA_018326465.1 Flaveria floridana
TTGGGAACACACAAGACTTAAACTAGTTTTTGCACTCTTCCTCCTAGCCATTCATCACATGCAAACAAAAAGAAAAACACTCTCAAAGGCTCTCTCGTCCTCTCGGTTTTTTTGGCAGCAGAAGTGAGATAGTTTTGGTTTTCTTTTGGTGTCCATCTACCTAACAAGAAGGTGTCTTGCATACAAGCTTGGGGTATACAAGCTTGAGGATCTCTACTTTGAGTTCTTGGCCAATTTCTAGCATCCAAATCCTCTCCACTTGGTCGATTTTTCTGCTGGAAAGGTAGCAAATCACAGCCTTATATGGCTGTGATTTTATGTACGTTTTTTGTATGTTTATAGCTTGTCCATTCACATATTTAAGATCCTTATGTTTGGGTTTGTTTTTCCACCTAAAATGGTCACATAAGAATATGAAATTTCAGCTTTAAAAATCATTTTATAAGCATTATATCCGCTGTGTTTTTCAGAATGTTTAAAGGTTAAACATGGATTTTATGTTCTTGCAAACCCTACACTTCCTTCAGTGGTGGCACTTTTTTCTTTATCCTTTCTCATCTTCAACTCCTCTTCAATTCTTGCCTTCTTTGTTAACTCAGCAAGATAAAGACCGCCTAAATGATTTCTGATATGATCAACTTCTTGGGAGTTTTAGGGGTTGGAGAATGGCTTCTCTTCTAACTCAGTAATGTGAAACCTGCTTGAGTGTAGCAGAGATGGTGTGTCAAGTTTATTGACTTCACCATTCTCTCTTTCCACAACAAAGTTGTGAGAAGAGTCATCAAACCTCCACTGGATAATCTTTTTCCTGGGAATGAGGGGTTGTTTGGCAATTTATCCCCTCTCCTTGTATCCAGTAAAGTCACCAGTCTTCTTCTTATCTTCTTCTCTTTTTCTTTGAGAGAATCAGAGTTTGTGGACAAGAGTTGAAGAGATTGGTCTAGTGTTCCTCTAGGGCGATCAAGAAATGCATCTCTTATGAGGGAACATGAAGACACATCAATGCATCTTAGAGTTATGTACTCTTTCTCATAAGAGATGTCGCTCAGGGTTGTACGATTTATGAGTTTTTTTATCTCCTTGAATTCTTCCAAGGTTAGAGGTTTAGATGGTTCAGAGGATGACTTGGGTAGATTTTGGGTTTTAGGTTGTGTTTTGGGTTTCAGGATGAGTAGTGGTGGTGGTTGTTGAGTGGCAGTGGATGACGATAGGATTAGGGCTGATGGTGTAGGTTCAGGGGTGTAGGGTTCAGTAGAGGGTTCGGTTTTGATGGGAAAGGGAAGAGGTATGGGCTCAGGTTTTGATGGTTGTGTTTTGGGTGTTGGCTTGGATACCATCCTCTGTACACTCTGAGTTTGGTGCACCTCTTTCCTTCTTCCTAAGCGAATGCCAGGTTTGATATCACTGATATGTCGCTCTTGGGTCCTTTTTGACATGGGTCCTACTTGCCTGCCGGTGAAGCTGTGGGCCCTGAGATAAGCAATCATCCAGGCTTTGTCTCCTACCTTCTTAGCAGCTGTAGGTCTGGCCTCCTCTTCCTTCTTCTTCTTTTTTTCTTTCACCTTCTCTCTTGTAGCCTTCTTCCTCTCCTTATTGATCTGATCTTATTCTTTGTTGAAAAGAAACAAGATTGTCTCATTTTCATGAGGAATCAGCTCTTCCTGAGAATAGCCTCTTGATCATAATAAGGCTATCCTTTGCACCTTTTTCCTGTGCTCATCTTCTCCTTCTTCCTCCTCTTCTCTTCTTACTTAGCCACCCTTGTTGCTTCTTCCTTCTCTTTTTGCAGCAGGATTGCCTTTTCTAGTGTAATAATCTCATCAAGTGGGAGTAGGAGAATTTCCTCATTACTTACTCCTAGATTGATGAGCCTATCAATCACCTCCACTCTTCTTTTATTGTTGATAGACTCTTGAGCTGCTGCTGCCTTGCTACTTGTAGCCATCAGCTTCCCATAGGTGAGTCTACCTTTTATCTTTAGCTTTTCCAACCTTTCTTCTTCTAAAATCTCTTCTACAGTCATCTTCCTTTTTCCTTTAGGATCTGAGGAAGTTTCAGCCTTTGGAGATTCTGGCTTGGATGATTCAGGTTGGGGAGAGTGAGGTTGAACTTGGGGTGTTGGAGAGAGAGAGGGGTTTTGAGGAAGTCCTCACTGTTTAACTCAGAGGCTAGATTAAGAATGGCCTCTATGATAAACAGATCACCATACAAATATGATAATTCAATAATCCCTTCCACAGCTTGAAATTCTACTTCGGAAGAAATTTGAATATCACTAGTTACTGGGCCATGAGTCATTATTTCCCCTTCTAAGTCAATCTCAGGCTTAATAAGAGATGTCGGTGGTGCACTCAGCCTTTGAAGCTCTTTAGGTTGACCAACTTCTTTCTCAGTGGTAGGTGGTGCACTCAGCCTTTGAAGCTCTTTAGCTCCAAAGTAGGCTACTGCTACATCAGGTGAGGGTTGTTCAAGTGAGGAGCTTATAAGAAACTTGGTTAAGTATCTGTGACGATTTATAAGCATCCTGGGATCCACTTGAATTTCAATGGGAGGTGGCTATGGGAAAATAGGTATGGAGTGTTATGGTGTAGGATAAGTTGAAGATGGAGTTAAGATGGCCAAGGTAAGATCCTCATGTGTGTGTCTTTGTACATTCTCTCCCTTTTTGATAACATCATCTTGAGAAGTAGATGAGATAGAGGAAGAACTCAAAAGCTAGTTTAGCCTTGAGATTCTTGATCTCAAGTTGCTGAGTGGCAGACCTGTTTTCTGAAGTCCTAACCTTGAATTCAATATTTTGAAACTTTAGAAAGCAACACTGAATGGTTAGTTTTAGACTTCCCTCATCTTGTTAGAAGAATCATGGGGAGATGAGATAACATACTTAGTATGTTCATACTCACCACTAGATATGGTGTCTGGGCGCCCTGGTTTCCCTTGTGAACTGATATCTCTTTTAGAGACGTCAATTGACAAGGTTGCCAAAGACTCGGTCTCAGCAATGTTACCACTGTCCTTAGAGGTCAATGAGACACTCTTAGTAGTGGCAGTTGAGTCTACATGAGTCCCCTCCACACCTATGGGACTCACCTCAGTTTGGCTTAACTGATGTGGGATAGAAGTCAGAGGTTCCCTGGACCTCATTTGATCTAGAGAGTGGTGTGGTAGATCTACATCATGGACTTGAGGAAACATGAAATCCTCATAAGATTAGGTTAAAAGGTTAGTGAAGGATATATCAATTATACCTAATGACCTGGGACCTTGGTTAACATCTAATGGCATTATGCTAGTAATATGGATGTCCCTTTGTGGCTACTTAGGGGAGTGATGGGACTTACCCTAAGGGCTTAAGGTTTGGGTAATTGGCTCATTAGGTTGAGACTAAGGAGACTCAACACTGATATTGAGTTCAATGGTGGAGGATGGTTGGACATCTGGCTGAGTGGGAGCCTTGTGTTCCACTCTAGCCTTTTGGTTTGAACTGGAGGGACTTGTTTAATCAGAGTAGATTGAACAAGGGTTCGTTTAGGGTGTCTTTGGTAAGTGATTTTGATAGGGTGGAGAAAAGTTATTGGCTGTGAAGTGGTGGTGTCTTGTGTTGGTTCATCACCTGCTAGGCTTGTAGGGATGTCACCAGGAGTCATAGGCTCAAGCATACCTGGAAGTAGTTGAGTGAACCTTCCAGTGAAGTTGGTGGATACCTTCTGCAGCATTTTGAATATACCCAGCCTCATGTGAGGAACTACTAGAATATTTGCATATTCTAGTTTGTCCTGATCTAGCTCACAGTTGATTATGTGCTGAATAAATCAGGGATACATGTAAAATGTATCCCTGACAAGATTTCCCCTCAAATTATTCAGCACAAATCGAGAGTAGTTGAACCTTAAGCCTTTCACCAACCCATGAATGAGGCATCCTAGATCATAGAGAATTTGATCCCAACCCCCGAATTTGTTTGACAAGCTGTGTAGAATGATGTGGAGCAAGTACTTCTAGTTGTAAGAGAAGTTGAATTTGTAAACTATAGAATTACTCACATCTCCTCCGTACCCTATTTTAGTGTAAGTGTCTTTTAAATCAGGTTTGGGAAATTCAGTGGGGGCTCCTGCATTGTAGAGTTCCAGGTGTTCTCTGATGATGGTTTCACTCGCAAATGATTTTTTGTCCACAGACTCTAGACCGAATAACCCTTTCATTGTTGAGTAAGTCATTTTGACCATTGGCCCAGAATTCAACCATATGGTTCTAATAAATGGTGGGGTTAACTGTTAGAGCGGGAAGATATGCAGATTGGGTCAGGAATTGGATGATTGGTGCAAAATCGACATCCTTAGAAGAGTCTAGGATGACGACTTGGTTGTGTTGAGGGTTTAGAGCCATTGTCCTAAGGTACTGTTTGAAGGAGGGAATTTGAAATTTGAAGGAGATAATGGAATGGGTATCTAGGGTTTTTACAGCGGTAAAGAAAGTAGAAAAGAAAATCAGAATTTTTTATATGTGGGGTGAAAGATCAAACCGATAAGGTGAAGTGACACTATGCAGCTTGATTTGGCAGGGGCGGTAAGGATAAGTCATTAAAAATATTTCGACAATCTTCCATAAAATCTTACATTTTGTCGAGTGGGGCCCAAAGATTTCAGTTACACAGTAACGTTTTTCTTCCGAAAGTAAAATTGCTTCTTAGAGAATATTAGAGTTTCTTTTTCATGACTGTCTTTCGAAACCACTTTATCTTCCAAAGCAAATTATGTCTTGAAGACAAATTTGCTTCTGAGGGTAAAGTGTTCTTCCGAGAGAAGAACTTAGTAAACTTCGGAAAGAAACTTGATCTATGTTCAAGTGATCTTCCAAGGCCAAAAACTCTTCGGAAGAGAATAGTTGTATAGAGGAATTTTCCTTCAGAAGAAAAGCAAAGTTTTCTTCCGAGGGTAAATTTCTCTGCGGAATAATTTATACTGAGAAAATTTGGAGAAAACCTTTTGTAACAGAGCTTAGATTGTAAATAGACAACTTAGACATAACATATTTTCAAAAGAATTTCAAAAGAGATTTACTAATCAATGTTGATCATTCTAATAGCCGTAATTAAATACTTAAATCTTTGTTCATCAAAGGCTTTAGGAACAAATTAGCATATTGTTCATTTGAATCAACTTTGACTAGTTTGATCAAGTTTTTCTTATTTATATCTCGAATGAAATGATACCTGATGTCAATATGCTTTGTCTTGAAATGCTTTACTAGATTTTCTATGATAGAAATAGCACTCTTATTGTCTATGTGGATAGGAGTCTCAATGAAGTAGAAACCATAGTCTAACATCTGATTCTGAATCCATAGTAGTTGAGCACAGCAGCTAGCAACAGTAATGTATTCAGCTTCAGCAGTTGATGTAGAGACACATGATTGCTTCTTGTATTGCCAAAAGATAATCCTTCCACTAAGAAATTGATATCCTCCTGATGTGGATTTCTTGTTGATGTTACAGCCACCATAATCACTGTCAGCGTGTCCATAAAGGTTGAAATCCTTGTTCTTAGGATTCCAAATGCCTAGTTTGGGAGCTATTCTAAGATATCTAAGAATTCTTTTGACAGCAATTAGGTGAGACACCTTAGGAGCAACCTGATATCTTACACAGATGCAAGTTGCAAACATGATATCAGGTCTGCTTGCAGTGAGATACATTAGAGATCCAATAATTGCCATGTACTGATGCTGATCAGTGTCCCCCCTCTCGGAATCAAGACAAAGATTGTGATTTCTTTGTATAGGTGTCTTGGGTGGCTTACTATCTTTCATCTTGAATCTTTCTAAGAATCCTTGACATACTTAGATTGATTGATGAAGAACCCTTCTTCCATCTATTTCACCTGAATTCCTAGGAAGAAATCTATCTTGCCTATGGAACTCATTTCAAATTTCTTCCTCGTGATGCTTTCAAAGTCTTTACACATTTGGTCATTAGATGAACCATATATAATGTCATCAACATAGACTTGTACAAGCAGCATATCCTTCCCAGACTTCCTTATGAATAATGTCTTGTCTATGGTGCCTCTTGTATAGCCATTCTTCAGAAGAAATTAAGACAATGTATCATGCCACAGCCTAGGTGCTTGGTGTAAGCCATAAAGAGCTTTATCCAATTTGTACACATAGTTAGGGTGTTGTGGGTCTTCAAATCTAGGTGGCTGACACACATAGACCTCTTTGTTAATATCCACATATAGAAATGCACATTTCATATCAAGTTGATGGACTGTGAAGTTCTTGGATGCTTAAAAAGAAAGGAAAATTCTCACAGCTTCAAGTCTTACAGCAGGTGCAAAAACATCAATGTAATTTATCCCTTCTTCTTGTGTGTATCCTTGAACTACAAGTCTGGCCTTGTTCTTGATGATCAAACCTCTATCATCCCTTTTATTCCTGAACACCCACTTGGTGCCAATAGGAACCTGACCAGGTGGCAGTGGCTATAGGTTCCATACCTTTTGTCTCTTGAATTCAAGCAACTTCTCTTGCATTGCTTTAACCCAACTGTTGTCCTTGAGAGCTTCCTCCACCTTCTTGGGTTCCAGCTGGGAGAGAAAGCATGAGTATAAATAGACATTTCCATTATGAGTTTGTCTTTGTCTTCTAGTTCGCACACCTTCTGAGACATCCCCAATGATGTTTTCAGCTGGATGAGTATTGTGAATCCCGAGTCTTGGGATCATATCTAATTGCATAGATAGATCCAAGTTTGAAAGATTCTGCTTAGGATTGTTAACATTAATTCCAGCTGATGTCTCACACCCATTCAATAAGGATTGATTGAATGAATGAGTGACAACATCAATGTTATTTTGCTGTAAAGCAGTATTATTAATTGTCTGTTCCTCCAGATTACTATCTTCATCAGCTTGGTGTTGAGAGTTTGAGTTGTCAGCTAATGAATTTTGAGGCTCCACCGACTGACAACTTGTTGAAGCTCCACCATTTCCTATGATATTCAAGCTTTCAGGACTTGTAGTATTGGGAGCTTGTTCTTCATGTCTTCTTGGAGAAACTGGAGTAGGTCCAGGTAACTCAAACAAGTGATCATCAGAGAAGTCATTTTGAGTTCCTGTTCCACCTAAAACATTCTCACAAGATGGTTTAGAATAGTTGGGAAACAATTCTAAGTCAAAAATATGGTCAGGGTCATTCCCTTTAACACAAGAATGTGCTCATTTATAACAATGTTGGATGATTCCTCAAATTGTTGGTTCTTAATGTTGTATACTCTATAAGCTTTAGAGTTTGAAGAGTTCCCAATAAAGATAGCATCATCTGACTTTTCAGCAAATTTTGCCAAATTGCCTTTTGTGTTAAGTATGGTACACCTTCTGCCAAAGGACCTTAGAAAGCCAATGAACGGTGGCTTCTTGTTCCATAGCTCATAAAGGGTCTTTCCATGGCGCTTAACAACAGGAACTCTATTATGCACATAGCATACAGTGTTGACTGCATCTGCCCAGAAAGTTAGAGGCAGCTTTGAATCAGCTAACATAGTTCTTGCAGCCTTAATAAGTGTAATGTTCCTCCTCTCAGCAACACCATTATGTTGAGGAGTTCTAGGTGCACTGTATTGTCTGGTAATCCCTTTTGAGTTATAGAATGAGCCAAGAACTTGATTCTTAAACTCAGTCCCTTGATCACTTCTGATGGATTTTACCGTATGATCAATTTGATTTTTTTATTTTAAGAATAAAATATTTTAACATTTCAGCAGTTTCATCTTGAGTTCTGAAAAAGATTACCTAATTGAATCTTGTAAAGTCATCAACTATCACAAGGCAATATGATTTCCTTCCAATGCTCATTATACTTGTGGGACCAAAAAGATTCATGTGCAACAAGTGTAATTGAGTGGTGTTGGAATTAATTTATTTGGATTTGTGGGTTGCCTTATGTTGTTTTCCTTTAAGACAAGCAATACAGTTATCTTCATAAAAAAAACTCCTTCTTAGGCACTCCGTGTACCAAGTTATTTTTCACCAGTTTATTCATGGTTTTAAAATTAACATGACACATTCTTTTATGCCAAAGAGTTGATTAATCACCATTTGCTTTAGAAAGAAAGCATGAACTTCTCCCAATGGGGAAGCGTTGTTCATATCTAGCTTGTACATATCCTCTTTCTTGGGAGATCTGAGAAGCACCAACTCTTGAGGAATTGATATCCCAGGTTTAAGGAAAATGCACTCATGTTCTGTGAAAAGCATTTGGTGCTTTTGATCATAGAACTGAGAAACACTCAAAAGTTTGTGTTCAAACTGTTTGAAAAAATGGACTTTATCAGCTTTTAACTTACTGCTGGATACATTACCTCTACAAGAAATGTATCCTCGGCCTTCACCTCCAAACTGAACAAGACCTCCATTAAAATGTTGAAATTGTTGAAGAAGAGATCTGTTCCCTGTCATGTGCCTGGAGCATCCACTATCTACAATCCAAATATTTCTATTTTTGTCATGTGGATGTCCCTTCACATATGGTGAAATGATTAGTTACTATTAGAAGCCCATGCCTCATTGGTCTTGGGCTCTTCCAATGTTGTTAGTTACTATTAAAAGCCCATGCCTCATTGGTCTTGGGCTTTTGCAATGTTGATGACATAATTGAACCAAAATGTATGCATGGGGGTTCAACTATGGTTTGGGAAGAAGATGTTTGGATTGCAGCATCTTGTCTGATCTTCTATCCCATCCTATGTATGATCTTCTATTCCATCCTAGGGTTGATCAATATAGATGAGCCTGAAGAGGTTTGAGCAGCATGACTATCTTCCGAGGCTTCTCTATTCTTGGAAGAAGTTATCACCACATTTTCTTCCGAAGCAGTCTTCTTCTCTGAAGATTTCAAAGGATTCCTTTTATTCCTTTGCTTGGTCTTAGGCTTGTCTTCTGAAGCTATTTTCCTTTTGGAAGAATGATTTTTTTCCGAATGCAACTTGGCTTCAGAAACAAACTTTCCTTTCTTTACCATTTGAACCATGTGATAAGGTCCAAGTGTGAAACCTTCCTTGACTCCTTCTTTCTTAACATTATTGCATAATGTGTGCTTGTAGGATTGTAGTAACGATCTTTGGCCATGTGATTGTGCAAGCCACATATTATGCATTCAATTTTAAATTTAGTGGGGCATGAAGGCTGCTGTTTCTTGCACTTCTTATCTTTTTCAACAGCCTTTCCCTTTAATTTATGATTCTTTAGCCGGTCAGGAGTACTGGTACAACACTCCTTTCCTGAATCAGAGTTTCCAGCCACTTGGAATCTAGCTGAAATGAACACACCCTTTTGTCTAGGGTCTATCTTCATCTTGGACTTAGCCACCTTCTTAGTAGTTGTCTTGGCTGCTTTGATCTTGTTCTCTCTTTAGTGGTCAGAGGTTTATCCTCAGCTGTGTGGATTAGGTTCTCTACCTTATCCTTCACTACGGTGGTCTCCATTATTACATCATTCTTCTTCTCAAAGGAGAGTGGATCAGCAGTTGGAACCTCCTGCTCATCACTTCCATACCTTGTTTGTCTTATAGACATATAAGGGTATGCTGGAGCAGTTTCATTGGTTGCCAATCCACTCTTATTTTGATAGCACGCCTTTTAGTGGGAGGATGATGCAAGAATGGTGTTAAAGTTATGCTCTTGAATAACATACTTCTTTGCTTTAGCCTCAGCTATTACTAGCTGGGTTGGGCCTCAGTCAACTTAGAAACCAAATCTTTTATTTGAGTCCTGTAGTTTGAGTGTTCATGCTTTATAAGAAGAAACAGTTTTCTCTAACTCATCAATATTAAGTTTATAGTCAGATTCTGCTATTTTGAAATCAGATTTTAGTATGTTTAAAGACTCAATATCAGACTTGATTTCCATGTTGTAGTCCTGATACATTTTAACCTTAGCTATTCAAGCAGAAGTACAGAGATGTTCATATACCTTAATATCATCAGATCCGGCCATGAGAGCTTGAGCAGGGGTTACATCTTGCATCATGAAGCTCCAGTCAACTTCCTGAGCCATAACTACAGTTTGCTGCTTAGTTTGCTTGGTTGCAGTCTTTGGGGTAGCATGATGTTAAGAGGCTTGAACAGCTCCAGGATTAGATCTTGGAGCTTTGCATTCCCTTGCAAAATGGCCAAGTTGGTTACAGTTGTAACATTTGGCTTTTGACTTATCAAACCCAAACTTTCTATTAGTTGGGTTGTGGGGAAACTGCCTTCCAGTTCTTTTAAAGAACTTCTTTGATCTCTAGGTTAAAAGAGCCATTTGTTGGACAATGTCCATGTATTCAACCTCGTCTAGAGTGAAACACTCTAGATCGTCAAAGCAAAATTGAAAATCACTAGAGTGTTCATTTCCTGAAACAAAAGCACAACTATCCTAAAAAGGACTTTATTAAGCTTGTTGAGACCTGGGTGTCTCAGGAAATATGATATAAGGCCCAGAGGAGTGAGATGGCTGTTGATTGTTATTCAGGTACCTCTGAGGCTAGGGAGTTCTTGACCCTTTAGCAATATGTAGGGCATTGTTGACAGGAGGGTTTGAGCTTCTATTTATCTAATGGCCCTTCTGAGTCTACATCTCCATACAGTATCCATCAAGGATTCCATATAGTTCAGTCATGGTGAGTGTGCTCAAGTTTTTAGTCATAAAGACACAATAGAAAGTCCACTCATGAGGAAGTGCACCCATGAATTTTCTAACTATGTCTCTCTTTTTAAAAGTCACACCCATAGACTGAAGAGATGCAATTAGGTCCATGTATCTAAAGTATTATTTGCTTAAGGTCTCATCAACAATGTAAGTGAAGTTTTCAAACTTCTGCTTCAGTGCATCTTGCTTGGACTCTTTGGATTCTGAGGAACTAGAGTACATCAATGTCAAAGCATCAAAGAGTTCTTTGACTGTAGTGCAATGCTCAAAGCCTACCATTATGGAGTTTGGTATGACAGTGAGTAATACAGTCATTGCTTTGCTATTGATGTCCATCTTCTTGAAGTCTTCATCTGAGTAGTCTTCAATATCCTTTTCAATCATAGTACCATCGCCAATTGATGATGCCACTTTTGGCTTGTAAGGGCCATGAGTGACAGATCTACACATTCGGTTGTCTTGATACTTGATGAATCCTTCAATACATCAACACTAGCATCTAAAATTATCAGGATTGATAATAGGAGCCTTAGTCATGCTTCCCATCTCAGTGTCAGAATATTTTTGGTTGAGGGCCATTTGGGTAGAGTGAGTGAGTATGAAGAAATAGGGGTGATTTGGGATGCTTAGATCTCACAATCAAGAGCCTAAAAGCTCTAATACCAATTGCAAGGTTGGTGTTGGTATCTCAACATAATATTTTCTCTCAAACTCACTAAGTTTCACTCTTGATGATGAAGAACCTCAAACTAAGTTGATGATAATATACTAAGTTAATGAACACAAGAAATGTTTTTTCAAGATACTTGTATATATTACTTCTCAACTCAGTGTTTATAAGACTCTTACAAAGCATGCATAATGAGTTACATTGAAAAACTATATATACTACTAGCTATAGCTAGTTATACTTTGAAAACCATCAGGAACTTACATATAAACAAATACTACATTGCTAGACATAAGGTATCTAAGATAAAATACTATCCTGGATTAGGTAGTCATGACATGTCTATCACTTACCTTTTTTTACCTACTAAAGTTAGTAACTATACTAACTGATAAAGGTGAACAGTGGAATAAAGTATGGTCAACTACATGGGCATTGGTAAACGCCATGCAGTATATCAGACTTGTCAGTCAGACCATACTTATGTCCACTGGTCCATAGCTAGTTCTTCCGAGGGTAAAATGGCTTCGGAAGAATAAAGTCTTCCAAAACCATTTATACTTCGGAAGAGTTAACTTCTTCCGAGACTTCAGCAAGTCTTCATGATATTTTCCTTTGGAAGGCTTTTGTCTTGAATCTTCCAAGTGTTGTACTTTGGAAGGAGAACTACTTAGTCTCAGAAGACTTAGTTCTTCCTTCGGAAGGTCTTCATTCTTAAGCTTCGGAAGATCTTTAACTTTGCTTTAGAAGTGTGTCTTTGTTTTCGGAAGCCTTTGCTCAGTTGCACTCAAAATCTTGTAAGTGTAGTTTTGGTTGCAGCAGCCTCATATGATCCAACGGTCATCCCCACAATGGAGTTGCAAATGAAATATATGGGTGGACGTATGATGCTAATAGAAGAGCCCTGGTATAGCATAGATTTCAAGGACCGTAAAAGGTCTTCAAATTTCAGACCTTGAACTACTATGATAGTTTTTCTCTAGTCAATATGCCACTAGTCAACCCACATCAACATAGGCAGGCTGATATAATGGCTGAGAGAATTCAAGACAGGATTATTGAAGAACTCAGACAAAGAAGAAGACAAATGCAAACATGCAATGTCATTGCTCAACTGGATGTTAAGGTGGACCCTAAGATTAGCTTCGAAGGGGAAACCTTAACTAAAGGCCCAGTGACTAAACCTGTGAGCATTGACATAGAAACCACCACTTCAAATTCCTATACCCTCAGTGAGGCACCAACTGGTGAAGGTGCGTCACACCCTCTCTCTGGCCAGAGCCTGACAGCTGAATCAGACAATGAATGCCAAAGCTCTCTCCACCCTGAGTCACCAAGGCCTGTGAGTGACAAATAGAAGAGGAAAATGACTCCTGAGGAGATTAAGGAGGAGAAAATAGAGATGAAGAGGAAGCTAAGGGGAGAGCATTCAACTAGTTCCTCAGGCTTCATGGAAGCTGCAATCAGGACAGCCCCAGGTCAAACACTCAAGATAATGAATTAAGGGCTGCCAGATTGAACTATTTAGGAACCAGGAACTACAACATTGATGAACTCATCTCCCTTCCCTTAGAAGAGCTAAATGATCTGGCAGACTTAGAGGTGGCAAATGAGAAGAAGGATGCAGAGGATGTAGAATTGCTCCTCGGAGTTAAAGAAGAAAGAAGGCAAAAGAGGCTGTACAAACATGCTCCTACTCTCTCCCAAGTTCATGAAATCCCTAAAAGAGAGACTGTGGCGACTGAACAACCTTAGGTAGACAAGGTGGCTAATAGACAAAACATGATCAACTACCTGAGTGCTATAGGTCTCTAACAGGCATCTGCACTTCTTCTCCTCTCATATGAATATGTTGAATTTGAATATCTTAAGTAGCTAAAACAACATTTCATCAATGAACAAAAGGCTGTTAAGAGAAAGATGAGGGAAGAAGCTGCAAAGTCAAGAGCCATCATCCAAAAGAGTTAAAAGAAGTCTGTTGACAGGTAGAGGATGATGAGTTTCTTGAAGTTGTATGGATTTGTTAGGACCGTGTACGTACGGAGTACTAACTGATTCTGTGTGTATACCAACTCAAATAGTGTGGAATCCTATTTGATTGGTGATCCAATTAGTGAGAACGACAATCTGATCAATCATGCAATGAAACAAACGTTAAGAACGAACAAGAATTGATCAGACGCGAACTATAAAGTTGGAACAGGTTTTCTTGAGCCTCTGGACGACTAGGGTACGAGTATGTGTGTAGGTATTTGAATTCTTCCGTTTTTCCACGAATTAAGTGGTATTTATAGGTTAGGGTTTTCCAATCGTGCAACTGAACCATTAGTATGGTTCAGTCGTGCGACTGAATCACATGATTAGTTCATACGCACGACTGAAGGTTCAGTCGTGCGATTGAGCCAATCTTATGTCTCAATCGTGCGACTGATCCAGTCTCCTGGTTCAGTCGTGCGACTGGTCCATTAGCATGAAGTGTTCATGCGTATGGTCCATTAGCATGGTCCATTC
>BJCO01466159.1:0-13591 GCA_018326465.1 Flaveria floridana
CTTCCACACTTCAATCGGAATGTTGTCTGGCCCGACCGCCTTAGCCCTTCCCATTTTCTTCAAAGCTCTCTTAACTTCATCGACTGTGATGCTTCTACAATAACACTTGTTTTGTTCCTTCGTTTGAGTTGTTTCATCGATCTCCGTTTGTTGATTACGGTTCGTTATGTTGAAAAGGTTATCGAAGTAAGTTTTCATCTCCCCTTGATGTCTTTCTCCCTCACCAAGAGCTTTCCATCCGCGGCCTTTATAAACTTCACCAATCTCAAGTCCTGTCTACTACGTTCCCTTGCCTGGGCAATCTTAAACATGTCATGTTCACCCTCTTTCGTCTCTAATCGCTTATACATCCTCTCGTATGCTGTGTTCTTTGCCTCTGACACAGACTTTTTCGCCTCTCGTTTAGCCTCTTTGTATTTATCTTTTAACTCTGCTCGTTCTTCCTCATTATAACAATGTAAAAGCTCTCTAAAACTTTGTTGTTTAATTCTTATCTTTTCATGTACATCTTCGTTCCACCACCAGGATTTCTTATGACCGATTTTCCTATTTATTGTAGTCCCAAGCTAAGGCTAACACATGTCATGTTTTTTTACACAATATGCTTTTGTGTTTGTTTGGGGAGATTTATTATTGTGAAGAAACTAGATTACTGATAATGATTTAAGCAGTGGTGATTTCATCTTTGTTATGTTTTTGTTTCAAATGTTCAAGCCACTTCGTGAACCCGTTTGACTTGTAAGTTTTTTTTAATTTCTTTGTATTTACCCACATGACCCGCTCATAAGTTGATGCATTTAAATTAGTACATCTTTCTGGTAAAGAACAATACATATATCAATTAGAATACGTTAGTACATTCTGTTTGAGGTTTAGAAACTGAAACAATAAACTCATTCGTTCCTATTTTTGCTTTCCTTTGTTGTTTATTTGTTATTATTGTTATTACTAGATATCAATCTCTAGAAAACTAATAGTATTTTTTTATTAATTTGTGCACAGGTTGTAGAGAGAGCTTCTGCTATGTTTTTTAGCATATACAAATTTAGTGCAATTGTCTCTATCGTTGGAGAAGGCAGGTTTATAAACTTTGTTTGCTGTGATACTATAATTTTGTAGAGTTTATAAATAGATTCTATAATAAATTTGTTGTAGTTAGTTTGTACTATATGCTAAATCTTTTTAATTAATCAATCAATCAAGTGAAGAATCTATTGTAATTCTATAAAATGTCCAGGCGTTGGGGAGAAAGTCACAATCGGTGTTTCCGTTATAGAAAAGAAAGTAAAATGCGGCCCTCTGCCTTCTTATTAATTTCACACACACACATCCAGTTATATGATGGATGAGATGTAAAAAGAATGTTTTATATGTGATGACTCATGTCTCCCTTGTTTTAATTTCATTTTTTTTTTGTTTTTTTTGTTTGCTTTCATTTTCTTCGGGTGGCGGCGATGAGGGTGGTTTTTTTTATTAATTTGATGGGGAAAATGCTAGAAGGGCTCTAAGCATGTTGTGAATTTAAGGTAAGTGAACAACTATTCATCTTATAGAGTTTTAACTTTTAGAATCTTGATTGATCCTTATTGGGTAAAAGCTTTATAGATTGCTACACTGTTATATGGACTAAGGTTTTTTTCCTCGATAAAATTAACTTTCAAAATAGCATTTAATCCTAGATGAACAATTTATGCCATCATGACTAATATTATTGGTATAAATACCATATTGTATCTCAAAACATTTTGAAATTGATATTTGTATATGAAGTTTATTTTTATTCTTATTGGCTATTGGTATGAATCATGGTTACATTATGCTCTGTTAAATTAGTGCTGTTATATATCTAATTAGAATATTTTGTTTTCGTAGACCTTTTCATGCAAGTGATAGTGAAACAAATAACATGGTTCTGAAATATGGCAATTAGAATTTTAGATTAAAATTCAAGATGTTCATTTTTTATCCGTTTTAATGCCCCACAATCACAATGTGAATTGTCGTCACTGCCGCATCCCGCAGGTTTCCTACTAGTACCGTATATATATCTGCAACTTTCAATCAATGAATGGAATTATCGAACCTTAGGGGCTGTTTGGCAACTTTTGAACGTGTAAGTGTTGAATTAATAGGATGTCTGAATCAATAAGTGCTGAACTTGTTTAAGTCTGTTTGGTTGAATATCTAAATGACTGTGTAGAATGATTAATTTACCCATCTGAATTAATTCTTCCTGAATATAATTTATATGTTTGGTTATAACTCCTAATTTATGTATAGATTATTTTTAGTTTGATATGTATTCTCTTTTATTCATTGGTGTTTACTTGAAATCAAACTTAATTATATAAAAAATACGTCAAATCCCCATTAAAATTAGGGGTTTTATACTTTTATTATTTTAATTCATCGACGCCATTAAAATTAGGGGTTTTATATTTTTATTATTTTAATTCACCAACGCCATCAAACTGAATCAATAAATGAATTAAACTTAATTATTTTAATTCACTGACGCCATTAAAATTAGGGGTTTTATTCTTTTATTCAAACCTCAAATCCTCAAACTGCACCAACCACTTCCAAACAACCTCAAACTCCACAGTCCTCCTCCAACAACCCGATCAACAATTAACGATTCATAATCAAAACTAAAACAAAGACAAAACGATCAAAATGGATCTGTGTGTGCTGAGCAGTTGAAGGCAAGTGAAGAAACAATGGGTCAGCGGAGAATGCAGGTGGTTGAGGGTGGTGTCGGAGGGCAAATATTCCGATTAGTGGGGGCTCCGGCACACACAGAGAGAGAACGGTGGATGAAGTTTTCACACATTGAGGTCCGACTCCGGCGAACCGTGGCACTCGAGGGCTAACCGCACTAGCCCGAACCAGAGTTCTTGAACGAGGGTTTGAGTCGGGATGGAGAGTTCTATAAGGAGTGAGGGTCTGGTTTTGGACGATCTGTTGTACGGCGAAGCAGACGTGCACAGCGGTGGCCGAAGATGGTGCCGATGACCATGGTTTTGGAGAAGCGAGGTGGGTTAAGGGGGACGAAGGGAGAGGACGGTGAGCAAAGGGCAAGGTGGGAAAAATCTTAGTCAGGTACACTCTCAAGTCTAACCAAATAAGAGGTTATTCAGAGGCTATTTTTCGGCCAGACATGTTCGAACCAAACACCATGTCTGACCGAATCAGACACATATGTCTGAATGGGGTTATTAAGACCCAACCAAACAGCCCCTTACAATCAATTCCTTTAAACCTTATAAAGTTTAGAGGAATTACCATAATAAGGTTTAGAGGAATTGATTGTAAGGTTCGATAATTCCATTCATTGATTGAAAGTTGCATATATATATATACAATATAGTGTGATTATGCAGGAGATAAAGAAGGAAGACTTTAACAACCTATGAATAGCATGGCTATTCTAGAAGGAATTTAAAATACAAATAATGCAAGTGATCTACATAAATAAAATTAGCGGGAAGATAACTTAATATGCCCCCGCAAGATGGACGTTCCCGAGATAAGTCCAATCTTGGATAGTAACAATGTAAGCTGGAGTCGCAGGAGAGGTTTGGTTAAGGCATCTGCTAGTTTATTATTACCTGCTATGTGAGTAACCCATAAAGAGCCATTTTGGACTTTTTCTCGGACAAAATGGAAGTCCAAAGCTAACTGCTTTATTCGTGAGTGAAAGACAGGATTTGCTGAGTAGGTAGTGGCGGTAAAGTTGTCATAGTAGATGGTTGGAGTTGCATTGAGAGTAAACCCGAGTTCGGTAATAAGGGAGTAAAGCCATTGTATTTCTGTTATTGTAGATGCAACGGCCCGAAATTCTGCCTAGGTGGTGCTACGAGCGAGTGTACTTTGTCGTTTTGAGCTCCAAGAGATAGGGTTGGAGCCAAGATAAATAATGTATCCAGTAGTGCTGCGGTAGTTATCTTTATCGCCAGTTCAATCGGCATCGGTGAAGGCATGCAAATTTAGGTAAGAGTTGTGTCGTATGAGAAGACTGTTGCTGCAAGAAATCTTAATCAAGTGTTCAAGATTCGTGGAGCAGTGCTTATGGGTGATTAGGCTAAGACTTTGGCTTAATGTTGTTTTGTAAGTAAGGATTATGAATCTTGGTTGTGAGTAGTGGTTGTTAATCTGTCTTGTTCCCCTGGAGCAAATGGAGTATTTATATTGGTCTTGCTTTGAAGCCTGGTTCTATTTTTAGCATGTCTTAGAAGGTATTTCAGAGTAGATCTTCCTTGGATAGGAAATCCCCTCTCATTCTGTGTAAAGGATTTCTGGACTTAGAATTAATGTACTTTGTCATTATAGTTGACTTTGGACTGGTTGTTCCCGAGGTTTGTCTTATATGTTTTGGTGTTATTATGTTTGGTCCTTTATTCCCTAGCAACTTATCCGATTTATCACTTAGTCGCGATTTATATGGTTCGAGAGAAAAAAAGGGGGTTATGCCGCGGTCCTGGCTTTAGTGTGCTAGCCGCGGCTTATGCTTTAGCGTGCCAGCCTTGGCTTATTGCGAGAGAAGAAAGGGAATGCCGCGGCTCTGGCTTTGACGTGCCAGCCGCGACCCTTATCTTCCGAGAGGGGTTCAGCTGCGGCCATGGCTCTGGTGTGCTAGCCGTGGCCCCTATCTTCGGAGGAGGGTTCGGCTGTGGCCGTGGCTTGCGGAGTCTGCCGCGGCCCCCTATTCACCCGAGGTACTATACAATCGGTGAATCTATAGGTCATTTTACCTGGTACCCCATCATGTCCCCCAAGTCCAATATTATGACGGAAGTCATTGTTTTGGACTATTGATTCCCTGCATTCCATCCCTTTATCTAAGAATTACCCTTTTTTTTGTTTAGTGTTTTACCTTTTTTTACTTGGTTTGACCTGATGTGAGACCCAACTCCTTTGTCTAAGCCGCCCTAGTGATGTCCATTCCACTAGGCTACGGCTCCATCATGTCACCGCCCTACCTAGTGGCCCTCGTTGACCGTGGCTACCACCCATCGCTGTCGCCTTTTTGCTTATTATATAGGGGGCCGGTTTCGCCCTTGGGGTCCGCGCCTCCTTCTCCATCCCATCGCTGTCGCCTTTGCCCTCTTTTTCTTTACTTCATATATTTTTCTTTTGAGGAGCTCTTGCAGGGTCACGGGTCTTCTATTCGATAGGTCAGTTTCTTCTTCTTCTATCTAATTTCATGGAGTGTAGGAATGATATGCTCCTACAAAAGTCGCTTGTTACCCAAGATTTCCTGAATAATTTTGTCATCCGATATGGTATAGGGCCAGACCTGAAACCCACCGTTCCTCCCCCTAACTCCATGGTTAGGGACACACCTTCTGGTATGATTGCCTTGTATACCTCGTTTTTTAGTCTTGCCAACTTCCGGATTCCCGTTAGTCGCTTTTTGTGTTCACTTTTGCACTACTATGCTGTACATTTGTCTCAGGTTGTCCCCTTAGGTTTAACCAAAGTGTATCATTTTGAGATATGCTGTCGTGCCCATCAGTTGGAGCCTCAAATTAATCTTTTCCGAGCCTTTATAAGCTTACACATGTTGGTGATTGGGTTACCTTTGAGAAGCGTAAAGCGCATTCTCCTCCTATCTTTTCTCGGTCCTTGACTAGTTTGAAACATTGGAAGGATCACTTTTTCTTTGTTTTTTCAAGTATTATTCCTTTTCCTATGTAATGGTTAGATTCTCAAGATAAGATCCGTGACCTGGTTCCTAACGTTAAAGATTACGATGCATCCGCCTATGAAACTTTGAAAGCTACCCCAATTGCATTACAACCTTTTTCTGAACACTTCCTTGTTATGGTTGGTGTTAATCGCAATTGGGTTGAACCCAAACTCGTTCTGTGTATGACCTTTCAAGGGAAATGTAAGTAGATTAATTTTTTGGTATGTCCTTTCATGTACATGGTTGTGTATTTATTGTGGTTTTTTCTTCTAGGGATGGGGCTTTTTGATCGTATGAAGCTCTCTGCTAAAGAAGATGTTACGAAACATACGGAACCCATAGCCGAGGGTGTACCTCCTATTTTGGAAACTACTGCTAGCTTCGTTGTTCAACCTGGGGAGAGCATTCCCAATCTTTTGCAAAAACGAAAGGCTGATAACGACGTTACTTCCTCTAAAAAGTTTGCCAGAACCACCAAGGAAAGGAAAGGTCTTGGTGCGCCAGGGTTGAAACCGCCACCACTTGCTCCTGCCGCGGCTTGCAAGGTGGTGGCCGCGGCTGGCCCGTCTTCGGGGGCCGCGGCTGGCATAACCTCCGGGTCATCCGCTTCGGGTAAGAAATCCTTCTTCTTTCTTCTTTCTTTTTTCTTTTTTTTTGTTTACTTTTCACGTCATTGTGATATCTCTGCAAATCATATCTTTTTTAGGTAGTCATTCAGGTTCTGATGGCTCTACTGAGGAGGAGGAGATGAATCCACTCGAGAAGTTTGTGCCTGACTGTGATTTGACCAATAATACTCTTTTAGATACTCCTGAGCTCTGTAGGGAGTTTCTATTTTCTGTGCGCCCATCGGCTGAAGTCTCCCGACTTGAAGATTGTACAAAACGACAATTGTCGGATTCGGGTTGCTCTGCTATTGTTGATGGCCTCCTTTCTTTTGTGGAGATTCAATCATTGGCTTGAGAGAAACAAAGAAGTTTGAGAGTTGAAGAAACAGGTCTTGCTTCTGTAGAATGAGAATGCTTCTCTCACATCTCGTTGTGAAACAGTTGAAAGCGAGAAAAAAATTCTTGACCAAAATCTTGGCAGTGTTCAAGAGAAACTCTCCATTCAGTCTGCCGCCCTTAAACGAGTCAATACTAAGCTGAAAGGTCATAAAGCTTCATCATCTAGGCGCATTTCCGAGCTCGAGGCTCTTACTGCCTTACATGTATCCGAGAAGAGATGGATTATTTCTCACAGGATCGAGTTGGCCTTCAACAAAGTTCGTGGGAGTAACGAATTCCTTGACTTGCTGGCAGAGATTGATTCACTAGCGGATAAAGTTGGTTATAATGCTGGTCTTATTGATGGTGTTCAGCTTGCGGCCGAGGGTAAGAGACTTGAGGACGCGAAGAACTTTTGTCTGGGCACCTTGGCTGAGTTACGGGCACGTTCAAAGGTTTTTGACGAGACTTCTTTTCCGATGTCACAGACTATCGCTGCTTTTGCTACCTCCGAGTTTGACGACCTGAAGACGTTTCTCTGCCCTCCACCTAATGCTGGCTAGCCTGTGGGGGTGTTTACTATCTGAGTCTTTTGATGATGTATTTTGATTACCAGTGTGATAGGTTTGCTTTGGCATTTGTGGATCTTGATGATGTATTTCGTATTGATTTCCTTTATGTAACGCCTTTGTTCTGACATTTTATTATGTGTGTATTTATCGTGCCTTCATCGTGTATTAACTTGGATTACCCCTCAACTGCTTATCCGTGTTTCTGTTGTGGCTGCGGCTTGTGGCTTGGGTTTGTTTTGGCCGCGGCTGCGGCTTGGTTTTTGTTCTCGGCCGAGGTGGCGGCTTGGTTTTTTGTTTTCGGCCGCGGCTGCGGCTTGGTTTTTGTTTTGGGCTGCGGCCCGCATTCGTCGTATGTTTTAATTGCTTTGAGCTTGGTTACTTGCTCATTTGACAGATAAGCGTGGTTGCTTGCTCATCGTTGGCATACTTTGAGCTTGGTTACTTGCTCTCGCTCGAAGGGCTCGGGCTTAATTATTTACCCTTATTGAAAGTATGCTAAGCTTTGTTATTTGCTTGCGTCCGGTGTACTTTGAGCTTTGGTCGTTCGCTCTTCCTCACTGGGCTTGGTCTTGTTTCCTTGCCCTTAATATGTGTTGAGCTTGGTCACTTGCTCGTGCGTGGAGCTTGGTTGTTTGCTCTTGTTTGATGCATATATGCATATATATGTATATGCACATATATATATGACTTTCTTTTTTGTAATTATTATGTTTGTACGCTTGAGTTTTTGTTACGCATATGTATGGCATTTGTCTGAATGTAACTACTGGTGCTCGTCTGCACCTTCTTTGATCAAAAATTGAGTTACAAAATTGTGATACACTAAATCACATGTAGCACTTACGGAGCTGCGCCCCATTCCAGGTTCGCGGGATGGTTGTTCCATCCAAACGAGCTAACTCGTACGCACCGTTTCTCCTAGCCTTCACCACCAGGTACGAGCCCTCCCAACGTGGTCCTAGCTTCCCTTGTTCTTCCGCTCGGCTAGCTTCGTTGCTTCGAAACACATAATCTCCCTCCTTGAAGGTTTGTTCTTTGACACGCGAGTTGTAGTATCGTTCAACTTCTTGCTTGTGCCTTGCTTCCCTTATTGCTGCGACCATCCTTCGTTCTTCCAGTAGGTCCAAGTTAAGTCGTAGCTCTGCTTCATTGTCTGTTACCTGAGCTCGTGTGACCCTGGCTGTTGGCATCCCGACCTCAGCCGGAATCATTGCCTTTGACCCGTACATCAAGCTAAAGGGGGTTTCTCCGTGGCTTGTTTTCGGCATGGTCCGGTGAACCCACAAGACATTTGGCAACTCTTCCACCTAATTTTTTCCGTCCAGTCCTAGCCTCGTCTTGATGCCTTCAACGATACTTTGGTTGACCCTTTCCACCTGCTCATTACCTTGCGGATGTGCCACTGAAGTGAAGATTTGAGTGATCATCAGCTCTTTGCATCATGACTTGAATGGGTTGTCCGCAAACTGTTTCCCGTTGTCTGTTATGATGAAAAGCGGCAGTCCGAAACGACATACAATGTTTTCCCATACGAACTTCTTCACCTACTGCCATGAAATATTCTTTAAAGCCTTCGCTTTTGTTCATTTGGTGAAGTAATCTAATGCGACCAGAAGGAACTTCACTTTCCTCGTTGAGGCTGGGAATGGACCAACAATATCCATGGCCCACTTTTGGAATGGCCAGGCGGCAGTGACCGGGATCATGTCGTTTTTGGGTCTATAACAAGCAGGGGCATGTCTCTGGCAGCTCTCGCATTTTTGGATTTCTTCTACAGCGCTCCTGTGCATTCCTGGCCAATAATATCTGGCCCCCATCGCCTTTGCCACCACCATTCGTGGTCCTGCATGTATGCCGCAAATACCTTCATGTATCTCCCGGATCACATAGTTGGCCTCGTCGGGGGTTAAACATCTTAATAGCGGGCCCATATAAGATCTTCGGTAGAGTATCCCTTGTTGCAGTTTGTAGTGCAATGCCTTTGCATGCAATGGTCTTGCTTCTGCTTTCTCATCCGGGAGATCACCGTCTTTTAGGAAGCGTATGATTGGCTGCATCCATCCAGTCTCTTCTCCGCTCCCAATTGCTGTCACTTCTTTTGTCTCTACCGATGGTGTTTGAAGTACCTCCACTCTGACCTCCTTGGCTAGGTGGCTAAAAGTTACAGATGCTAACTTGCTTAAGGCGTCTGCTTTTTTGTTTTTGCTGCGTGGGATGTGCGAGATCTCGTACTTTTCAAATTCGCCCATTATCTCCTTTGCTTTGTTCAAGTATAACTTCATTGTGTTTTCTCTCGCATCGTAGGCTCCGTTAATCTGATTTGCGACCAATAGCGAATCCACGTGGGCATGTAATCTCCTGACCTTCATCTGTCTTGCCAACCTGAGGCCTACTATTAATGCCTCATACTCTGCCTCATTGTTAGAACTTTTGAAGGCTAACCTCAGTGCATAGGTTACTTCTTCCTCTCCTGGTCCAACAAGTATCAATCCTGCTACTGATCCCTCATCATTTGACGCACCGTCCGTATGCAAGCGCCACTCTTTTTCTGCTTCGCAATCGCCTGGTGTTGCATCAGACCCCAACTCTTTTTCTTCATCGTGTGGGATTTCAGTTAGAAAATCTGCCATAATTTGGCCTTTCATTGCAACCCTTGGCTTGTATTGGATCCCAAAAACCCCTAACTCGATTGCCCACTTCGCCAATCTGCCCGAGATTTATGGTTTTCTTAGGATTTGCTGTATTGGATGACTCGTCCGTACTTCAATGACATGGGTTTGAAAGTATCGCCGTAGCTTTCTAGATGCGTGTACTAGGGCCAGAACGAGCTTTTCCATCGGGGAGTATCATGTTTCCGCGTCCTTCAATGCTCTGCTGATAAAGTATATTGGTGTTTGTGCTCCACCTCTGTCTGTCATCAGCACGGCGCTTATAGCCTCATTCCCGGCTGACAAATACATGATTAGTGTTTCGCTTGGGAATGGGGCTACAAGTGTTGGCAAGCTTCTTAGGTAACTCTTCATTTGTCGAAAAGCAACTTCCGCTTCTTGAGACCATGATAAATTCTTCTTCCCCATACAATTCTTTAGTACGGGCATGAACGGGAGGGATCGCTCCGCGTGTTTTGATAGGAATCTGTTGAGTGCCACCAAACGCCCATTAAGTGCTTGTACATCTCTGATCGATCTTGGCGATGGCATTTTGAGTACGGCTGCTACCTTTTCTGGGTTGGCTTCGAACCCTTTTCTTGTTACGAGCACCCCCAAAAACTTTCCTTCCTCGACCCCGAACGAACACTTTTGGGGGTTTAACTTCATATTCATCCTTCGTAACGTTCCGAAAGGTTCTGCTATATCTTCTAACAAGAACACTTCGCTATGGCTTTTGATTACTATGTCGTCAACATAAACTTCAATGTTTCTTCCGATCTGAGTTTTGAATTCCTTATCCATTAGCTGTTGGTATGTCGCGCTGACATTCTTCAATCCGAATGGCATCTTGGTAAAATAAAAGATGCCCACATCCGTATAGAATGCGGTTTTGTCTTCGTCCTCTTAAGCCATCTGCACCTGGTGATATCCTTTGTATGCATCCAAAAAACATTTTAAGGGGAAATAGGCTAAGGAGTCTACCTTTAAATTGATCTCCGGGAGTGGATAACAGTCTTTGGGACAGGCATTGTTGAGATCCTTAAAGTCGATGCACATCCTCTAAGTCCCATCTCCTTTCTTTACCATCACTGGGTTGGCCACCCAGGTCTGATAACGCACCTCCCTAATGATTTCAGCACGTAGTAACTTCTTTGTTTCTTCAACAACGGCTTTGCTTCTTTCCTCTCCCATGTGCCTTCGCTTTTGTACCGTTGGTTCCTTAGACTTGTATGTCTTTAATTCATGCTCTGTGATATCTCGTAGGACCCCTATCATGTCGGATGGTTCCCACGCGAAGACCTCTAAATTACTTTGCAGTAGGTGTCTGAGTCGGTCTTTGGTCGTATCTCCCAATTGTCCCCCAATTATGATCTTTTGTTTAGGGAACTTTGGGTTGACTACCTATTTTTCCCGTGTTGGGTGGATGGGATCCTCTGAGGTGTCTTGACTCTTCATCTTTAGTGCCCTCACATCCTTACATTCCCGACTGGAGTAGATGGTGACTACCCCAGTGGGGGTGGGAAACTTGATTGCTGCGTGAACTGTGGATATGACTGCTCCTAACATGCACAACCCGGGTCTTCCCAAGATCACATTGTGTGATGATTCGATCGAACAACCAGGAAAGTCATTGCAACTTCACGCCATCCCATATGGTTTCCGATAATGACTGGCAACTGGAGTTGGCCCAATGGTTGGGCCGGTTCTCCTATGAATCCCGTCAGCATGTGAGTCCTGGTGTCGAGATTTTTTTGATCTCTTCATCCAGCTGTAAAAAACAATGCTCATACATGATTTTGGCGCTGCTTCCACTATCCACATATACTCGATGTACTTGGTGGCCCACGATGATGGCTGAAACGGTGTCCGGTCCACTGGCGAAACTTCCGCTATGGATTGGGGGAAAGGAGATCTCCTGGGCCATCCAAGGCTCCATGTGGTCAGCAGCCCTCTTACCCGTGTGACTGGTGGGTTGGATCATGAATATTTCTTTCCTTTTTCCCCCGTCTGTGGTGTTTTCTTTAACTTCTTCAAGAGATGGGCCAACTTCCCTGTTTTGATGGCCAGCTCGATCTGTCTCTTCTATGAGAAGCAGTCGTCTGTGGTATGCCCATTTTCCCCATGAAACTCACAGTACTTACTCATGTCTCATTTTACCCCTGGTTTTAACAGGGTTGGCTTGGCGAACTTCACGTTTTCGGTGGCCAAGATCTCACTCGGTGTTTTAGTCAAAGGAGGGAGTGTTACCTGAGGACCAGGCGAGCCTCTGGTGGGCAGGTGGGAACGCGGATGCAAGGACGGGCTTGATTGAGCAAAATGAGGCTGGAAACACTACCTCTCCTAAACTTTGGGCCCTGTTGTCCTTCTCTGTAGGTCCCATGGGGGGAGTGTCGGTTTTTTGGTAACCTTCTCTCGTAATTGTTCGCGTGGTCTTTTTCCATGTACAAATGCCTTTGCGTGTTCTAGCATTTCATCTACCGTCTTCGGAAGGTTCTCGTGGAATCTCTCAACGAGTTGATCGTTCTTTACTCCGTGAATGAAAGCTGATATTCATATGGTTTCATCAGCTCCTCTTACCTGCATGCTTTCTTTGGAGAACCTGGTGATGAAGTTTTCTATTGACTCACTGTCTCCCCCTCTTGATATTTTGCAACTCTGTAGGGTCCTTGGATGATAGTCTTTGTTGGCTGAAATTCCTCAGGAAGCTGTTTTCCAATTCTTCGAAATTACTGATTCCACCGGCTGAAAGACTGTCAAACCAAACCCGGGCCGCCCCGGTAAGGGTCTGAGCAAACATATGGCACCGCACCGGTATAGACCATTGTTCCACCTCAGCTGCTCCTACAAAAATGGCCAAATGATCCTCCGGGTCTCCCATCCCGTTATACTTCCCTACGTTTGAAGGCATCTTCAGCTTGGGTGGGAAGACGAATTCGCCTATCTTTGGGATGAACTTCGATCGAGCTCTTGCTGTTGAAGGGCGGTAATGTCACACCCTCAATTTTCGCAAACGGGGTATTACCGTTAGGCGTGTGACTTCCAGGATCTCATCCACTAGTTACACCAAACGACACGTAATTATAAAACATAATTTATTTATAAAGTTAGCTATTACCAAAGACTAAGTTTTTAACGTAAACATAACGGAAGTTGCGGAAGCATAGTAAATCTTAATTGTCTGAAATGGCGCAACACGCGCATAACAAATAAATGAAATTTATTGAAAAATGTTAAATAAGTCGCGTGAGATGATAAATTGTAAGGCCCCGTTCCCGGGACGCTTACAGCTGGTCAACCATTTCACATAAAACATACACTTACAGATACTTTAAATAACATTGCAGCGGAACATTCAAAAATGGCATCTCATTTCATCATAAAAGCTTTTGCAAAGCATTACATCGTTAATCAATTACAAAATAGTCATAAACAGTGACTTTTAGTAGTAAGAGGATTCCTTAGGTAATCCCGTTTATCCGAATCCTCTACAAACACCATTTTGTTTATAAACACATGCAACATAATACATTGCAAAAATATTAACAAAGGCATCTGTTCTCTTAGTAAGAGGCTGCGCTCCGGACCGTTACACTAAGCTCTCCAGGAATGTCATCCCAAAAGAGCTGAGTAGCCGCCTCGTGCCATCCTCAGCAACACTACCTGCCAACTGGAAACACATAAAAAGTCAGC
>BJCO01466160.1:0-17979 GCA_018326465.1 Flaveria floridana
GACTTTTTATGTGTTTCCAGTTGACAGGTAGGGTTGCTGAGGATGGCACGAGGCGGCTACTCAGCTCTTTTGGGGTGGCATTCTCCTTTTGATAATGCTGCAACGCAATGGAATGTGGGCGCATAATACATGCAACAACTTATGTTGCATGCAAGTGTCAAGTGTTCCTTGAGGATCCCGATAAACGGGATTACTTAAGGAATCTTCTTTATGATGAAAATATTTATATTTCTATACTAGAGGTCACTGTTTATGACCATTTTGTACACAAAAATGATGTAATCTTTTGTACAAGCTTTTATGATGAAATGAAATGAGTTCTTTGAATGTTTCCACTGCAAATGTTTATTTAAGATGTTTATGAATATATACTAAATGTATGTTTTATGTGCGATGAACGACCAACTGTGAGGTGCCCGGGAACGGGGCCTTACAGGCATACCCTAGGTGACTAGGTCAGCTTCGTGCACAATTTTCGGGGTCTATTTATAGACCTCAGGCCCAGCATCAGTTTCATGCACAATATTCAGGGTATTGCACATTGGTCTACATGAAAGTGAAAGATAATGTAAAGTATGAAAAGAACAAAGATTGACCAGACCATCGTGGCATGCCCAAGGTGACTGGGTCAGCTTCGTGCATAATGTTCGGGGTCTATTTATAGACCTCAGGCCCAGCATCAGCTTTGCACAATGTTCGGGGTATTGCACGTTGGTCTGAATGAAAGTAAAAGATAACAAAAAGTACGAAATGAAAGTATGTGTATGATGATGAAAGATGACAATAAAAGTATGAAGTGGAAGTATGTATATGATGATGGAAAATAACAATGAAAGTACTAAAGAATGAAACGAACAATGAATGTTGTATGAATGTATTTATGATGTGTGCTCGCATACGAAAGTAATGTATGTAATTTGAGAAGTATATTTAACGCACAAGGTATTTTAATAATTCTAAAACTAGGACTCACTCAGCAACGCTGACTTTTATGCATTTTCAGTTGTCAGGTGATGATTGCTGAGGATGGCACATGGGGAGGCTACTCGGTAAGGCAAGACTGGCAACCATTCACACATAATATTGTTGTTGTTTTGTAATGCAATTAATAGATTCTTTTGTAACTCAAACAGTATTGTATTGCTTAACAACAGTAATTATCAATGAAATGAATAGATTTTGTTAATGTAATTCCGCTGCTTAATCTTATAAAATGTGTATTGTTTTATATAATAATGCGATGATTGTCCAACTATGAGGTCTCCGGGAACGGGGCCTTACAAGTTGGTATCAAAGCCATAATTTAAGAGAATTTGGTAAATATTTTCAAAAATCTAAACTTAAACTAAAAACGGGATGAATGGAGGGATGCCAGCCCGAGTAGCTATGTGTCATCAAGTATTTCTTTTCTTAATGTTAACCGGTATTATGTGTGTGTGCTGTTTGACTTATGTGTTCTTAGTAGATTTAGATACTGTTGTAGTCGGGATTTGAAATGATTGGGGTTGAAGAGTAAAGTTAGTGGCTAATCATAACTGACAACTGTAATTAGGGACTTACTATACACAATATAAATTGAGCTATCACCTTGAATGACCGTGTTAGTGTTTGAATCTTATAGTGTTTAGAGAATGGCTAGAGGTAGATCGTCTAAGGCTTCTAGAGGTGGAGTACGTGGTGGACGTGGTGCTAAACCGCGTGTCATGAGGAATACAGCTAGGACTGCCAAAATGGCACCTGGAGAGCCTGAGATTCATCAGCATGAGGGCGTCGATGAGAGTGCGAACTTGAGTACCTTGGTGAAAGAGGCAGTAGTGGAGGAGGTTCATCAGGTCATGCAAATGATTCTGCCGTCTGTAGTGGCTGAGGTGATTAACGCCATGAGGAGGATGAAAGAAAGGAAAAGAGGAATACCACTGGTAAAGAAAAAGGAGAACAACCGGAGACTGAGATGGTTGTCTTGAGTGAGGAGGAGGAAGAGGAAGCTGTGCAGGAAACTGCACGGGATTGTAACTATGGGGCATTTCAAAGATGTAAGCCCCTAACATTTGATGGGAATGCCAGTGCTGCTACTGCTCACCGCTGGGTAAGAGAGATGGAGGCAGTGTTGGAAATTCATGAGTGTCGCGAGGACAAGAAGGTGAAGTTCTCCACTCACTCTTTCGTTGACTCGGCACTGTGTTGGTGGGACAGTATTGTCCACGCCGAGCGCAGTACGACCATTGGGAGAATGAGATGAGGATAGTTGAACAAGATGGTGATTGATGAATTTTGTCCTCATAAGGAACTCGACAAGATAGAGAGAGAGAGAGAGTTCCAACAGCTTGAGGCGAGCACCATGACACACCAGCAATACACCACTAACTTTAATAAGATGGCAAGACTGGTGTCGGATCAGGTGTCACTGCTGTCAAGGAAGATCAAGAAGTATATCCAAGGATTGACGGCTGACATCCGCAGGCATCTGATTACTGCCCGGCTGGGACTTTTCGGTCGGTGGTAGATTGGCGGGTAGATTGTATGATGAAAGAGAGGAGTCTGTGTGGTTGAGATGAAGAAGACAGGTGATGGTGACAGAAACTGGGGCAGGAAACATTTTGGGCATGGTGGTTTCACCCCAAACAACAAGAAGGCAAGGGTTGATGATCAACAAGTGATTGAAGCAGGCTCGGGGATGAAGAGGTGCGGTAAGTGTAGGAGAGAGCATACTGGCGAGTGCAAGTCGGGATTAAATGTTTGTTTCAAGTGTGGGAAGGCTGGGCACATTGCTAAGGATTGTAGGGTGGCGAGGTGCTATAACTGTGGTGAAGTAAGTCACATGACTTAGGAGTGCAAGAAGCCAAGAACCAAGTGTTCTGGGGTGAAGAAGGGAACGAAGGATGGAGGACAGAGGGAAACTGCTAGAGCATTCATGATGAGGCGGGAAGAGGCAAGAGTAGACCCCGATGTCGAGTCAGGTATGTTTCTAGTAAACCAAATTTGTGCCTTTGTATTATTTGACTCTGGTGCTAGTAGGAGTTTCATTTCTACTGCTTTATGTGCTAAATTACATGTTACTAGTAGAAGTATCGATGAGCCATTTGATGTAGAAACTGCTATTGGTAAGTCCACTAGAATTTCTGATATCATAGAAGACTGCGACATAGAACTAGAAAGCCATAGGTTCTCTACCAAACTATTTGTGATGCCCTTTAGGTGGATTTGATGTAGTACTAGATGGATTGGTTAGCGGCCTACAAGGCAAACATTGTGTGTAGCAAGAAGATGATTCGATCAATTGCGCCCAATGGAAGTTCGGTGATGGTCTATGGTGATCGCATTACTACAGTTCCAAAGGTGATTTTGATGACGGTGGCGGAGAAATGCATGAGACGTGGATGTAATGCCTACCTGGCTTATGTAAAAGATATGGATGTGTCAGTACCACAATTGTCTGACATACCAATTGACGACTTATTTGATCAGCTTCAAGGTGCCAGTTGGTTCTCGAGGATAGATCTTCGATCTGGCTATCATCAATTGAAGGTGAAGGAGCAAGATATTCCTAAGACAGCTTTTTGCACGCGTTATGGACACTACGAGTTTCTCGTCATGTCTTTTGGTCTAACTAACGCACCAGCTACCTTTATGGATTTGATGAACCGAGTGTGTCAGCCAATGCTACATAAATCAGTGATTATTTTTATTTACGATATCCTGATTTATTCGAAAAGTGAGGAAGAACATGTCGGCCACATACGCGTTTTGAGACACTTAGAAGAGAGAAGTTGTATGCTATATTCTTTAAGTCTGCTTTTTAGTTGCGCGAAGTTCAATTTTTGGGTCGCGTAATCAACTCTGCAGAAATTATGGTGGACCCGGCAAAGGCTGAGCGGTGATGCAATGGAAATATCCAAAGACGCCCTCTGAGATTCGTAGTTTCTTGGGTTTGGCGGACTACTACAGAAGATTTATTCAAGACTTTTCCAAGATAGCCTCACCTTTGACTAAATTGAATCGCAAGGATGTGAAGTTCGTGTGGGGTCAAGAATAGAAGGATGCTTTTATGGAGTTAAAGGCAAGACTAACTCAAGCTCCTCTCTTGACATTACCCGAAGGGAGTGAAGACTTAGTGGTATATTCGGATATTTCTTTCTCGGGACTGGGTTGCGTATTGATGCAGCGTGGAAGAGTAATAGCCTACGTGTCCCGATAGATGAAAACCCATGAAGTCAACTATCCCACCCATGATTTAGAGCTAGCGGTTATGGTCTTCGCATTGAAGATTTGGGGGCACTACTTATACAGGACGAAGTGCAACATCTTCACTGACCACAAGAGCATGAAGTATTTCTTTGAGCAAAAGGATCTCAACATGAGGCAGAGGAGGTAGTTAGAGTTGATCAAGGACTATGATTGTGAGATCCACTACCATCCGGGTAAAGACAATGTAGTGGTTGATGCCCTCAGTCAAAAGAAAAGACCCGAGCCGATCCGGGTGAAAGCTTATTAACTAGTGATAACCTCTGACGTGATGACCCAGGTCAAGGAATTTCAAAATGAGGCATTGAAAGAAGATCGCCTTAACTCCGAATGAATGAGAGGTTTAGTCACTGAGTTGGGAGAAAATACCCACGGAGTTAGGACCCACTTCAGGCGGATGTGGATCCCTCTTGACGGAGACCTACAGGGGTGAATTATGGATGAAGCTTATAAGACTCGATACTCCATTCATCTCGATGCCACCAAGATATATCAAGACATGAAGAAGGACTACTAGTGGCCGGGTATGAAACAAGACGTGGCGGGGTATGTGAGTAAGCGCCTTACTTGCTTGAAGGTGAAAGCAAAACATCAGAAACCATAAGGGAAGATCCAACTGTTGGATATACCCAAGTGGAAGTAGGAGCACATCATCATGGACTTCATTATGAAGCGACCCCGTACTGCAAGGGGGTATGATACCATTTGGGTGATAGTTGATCGTCTGACAAGGAGTTCTCACTTCCTACCGATCCGCGAGACGTCTTCATTTTATAGACTGGAGGATTTGTTCATCAAGGAGATTGTAGCTTGTCATGGTGTGCCAGTGTCTATCATGTCAGACCGTGACACCCGGTTCACATTGAAGTTTTAAAAAAGATTCCATGATACGATGGAGACGAGGTTACACATTAGCACGGCTTACCATCCTCAAACAGATGGTTAGTCTAAGTGAACGATCTAGACACTCGAGGATATGCTCTGAGCATGCGTGATCGACTTTGGAGGAAGTTGGGATGATCACTTACCGTTATCGGAATTCTCATACAACAACAGTTATCATGCCAGCATTGGCATGCCAACTTATGAAATGCTATATGGTAGGAGGTGTAGGACGCCCGTACGTTGGGGAGACATTAGAAAGAAAGAGTTGGGAAGCCTTGAGGTGATCAAGGCTACGACTGAAAAGCTTGAAAAGATCAAGGGCCACATGACGGCTGCAAATGATAGACAGAAGTCGTATGCTGATAAAAGGCGTAAACCAATAGAGTTCAATGTGGGCGATAGAGTCATGTTGAAGGTTGCACCTTGTAACGGTATCATCCAGTTCAGAAAAAAGGGATAAACTGAGCCTAAGGTATATAGGGCCTTTCTGGATCATCGCATGAGTAGGAGAGGTGGCCTATCTATTAGAATTACCCGATGAGTTAAGTGAAATTCATCCAATATTCCATGTATCTCATCTGAGAAAGTGCTTAGCTGATGAATATATGATCGTATGGCTGAATGATATCGAGGTGGATGAACGACTCAATTATGTAGAGCAACTAGTGGCAATCATAGATCAGAAGGAGAAGAGATTAAGGAATAAAGTGGTTCCACTGGTGCATGTGTAGTAGAAACACTGAAAGACAACTGAGTCTACGTGGGAGACTAAAGAAGAGATGAGACAACATTACCCACAGTTATTTGAAGAATGACCGGTTTTGGGGATCCAACCTCTTTAAGGGTGGTAGACTTCTAACACCCGAAATTTTAGTCAAATAAAAGAAAAGAAAAGCAATAAGAAAAGAAAGATAAAAGTCTCTTCAAAGAAAGTAAAATGAACACAAGTGGGAGAGGTAAAAGTGTACAAGATGCAAAACTTGTTATTATTATGTTTAAAAGGTGGCATGGCCACCCACAACTCCCCTACCAACTTCAATCGACATTTTTAGAGAGAGAGAGAGCGCATAGTTCCATCGGTTTTTCTAGAGAGAAGAAGAAGAGGAATTTGCAAAAAGGTAAGATTTCTTGTAAATGTTCAGTTTTCAGCAGAGTTTCAGCATTTTGAATCGATTTTAATGTGTTCTTAAGTGTTTATATATGTACGGGTGTATATGTTCTTGGTGTCTAGGTGTTAGAAAAATCAAGACTTCTTAATTTTGGAAGAGTGGTGTTTGGAAGCAATCACAGGTGAGTTCTAGACCCCTGTTTTATGTGTTTTTAAACTTTTAGGCCTGAAAATGCATGTTTAAAATGTTTTATATCGGCTGTATATGTACCTGTATGTATGGATGTATGTGTTCTTGTGTTTTATGACTTTATATCTGATGTTGATGCCTAGTATAGTAGATATAAGTCAAAAATATGTTAAGATGATGTTTGGGTCTGAAATTGGTTTAGAAACATGTATAAAAAATGGTCCATGAGCCTAAACAGTGGCCCATGCGCCTGAAGATTTGCCTTAGAAAAATATTAAGTGGGGTTCATGCGCCCCTATTATGCCCATGCGCCCAAAATATTGACTTAGAAAATCTAAGTAAAAGCTCATGCGCCTAAATAGTACCCCATACGCCCAAAAAAAAACTTATGCCCAGAAGCCTAAGTATAGTTCATTTGCCCAGATAGTGCCCATGCACACGAAGTGGCTCATGCGCCTAAGTGTTGATGCGCCTAAGGCTCATGCGCCTGCATAGTGGAAAAACGCCTAAGCCAGGCTCATGCGCCTGCATAGTGCTGATGCGCCTGCATAGTGCTGATGCGCCCAGACTGTTTTACTTAGAAAATTTTAGGCTTGTGCGCCTGAAATGTCCCATGCGCCAATTTTAAACTTCAAACTTTCTAAGGGTTTTTTAAGGGATGTATGGCTGAGATAGGCTCTGATGTGATGTGATGGTCTATGTTTTAAGTATTCATGATGATATATTGAGGGTTATGATGTGATGAATGTTATGATATGCATATGTGCATGATGTGTTATATTTTAATGGTTTTCAAAGCATATATATTATATTATAACATACGTTATGTATTATGTCATGACTTTACGTAGTATGATTTACGTATGAATGAACGTAAAGTATAACGTAGTGAAGTGAAAGATAACAAAGATGAAAAGTGGAACATAATGAATGAATGAATGGCTTGCAAGCAAAGTGAATAGGAGGTGCACAAACATGTTATCATTAGCTCAACTGTGTGCGGTTTAGCTAACCCGACGGATGCACACATGGTCAATCATTAAGATTGACGGGACCCTTGTGGCATACCCTAGGTGACTGAGTCAGGTTCGTGCATAATGTTCGGGGTCTATTTATAGACCTCAGGCCCTGCATCAGCTTCGTGCATAATGTTCAGGGTATTGCATGTTGGTCCAAATGAAATTAAAAGATAACGAAAAGTACAAAACAAAAGTATGTGTATGATGATAAGAGATGACAATAAAAGTTCGAAACGGAAGAATGTATATGATGATGGAAAATAACAATGAAAGTACTAAAGAATGAAATGAACAATGAATATTGTCTGATTGTATATATGATGTGTGCTCGTGTACGAAAGTAATGTATGTTATTCAAGAAGTATATTTTCGTATATAAAACACACAAAGTATTTTAATACTTCTAAAACTAGGACTCACTCAGCAATGCTGACTTTTATGCATTTTCAGTTGTCAGGTGACGATTATTGAGGATGGCACACGGGGAGGCTACTCGGCAGGGCAAGACTGGCATCCATTCACGCATAATATTATTTTTGTTTTGTAATACAATTAATAGATGCTTTTGTAACTCAAATGGTGTTGTATTTCTTAACAACAATAATTATCAATGAAATGAATGGATTTTATTAGTGTAATTCCGTTGTTTAATCTTAAGAAATGCGTATTATATTATATAATAATGCTATGATTGTCTAACTGTGAGGTCTCCGGGAACGGGGCCTTACAAGCTGGCTCCTTGCAACTGATCGAATAGGTCATCAATCCTAGGAAGTGGATAACGGTTCTTTATGGTTACTTTATTCAGTTCCCGATAGTCGACACACATTCTTAGTGTTACATCCTTTTTCTTAACAAATAGTACCAGAGCACCCCATGGTGAAACACTAGGTTGTATAAACCCCTTATCAAGCAACTCTTGGATTTGTAGCATTAGCTCCATCATCTCGGGCAGAGCGAGTCGATAAGGTGCTTTGGCCACCGGTGCGGCACCAGGTACTAAATCTATTTGGAACTCAACTTATCGGGTTGGAGGGAGTCCTGGTAAGTCTTTAGGGAATACTTTCGAGTACTCAGACACCCCAAGTATATCTTCAATTTTCTGTTCCCCTCTTGCTTTCATCATGTAAATTATGAACGTTGTATGTTCTTTCTTGAGGCTCTTATGTCACACCCCAACCTTAATGGCGGAAATGTCGAGATGTGAGGGTTAATATTGTTCATGCCATATAACGATTATTAAAAGTGTCATTACAATTAAACAACATTATTCATGACATACATTTTGAAAAAACATAAGTCTTCCACAACTAATAAACCATAGGAAATTTGACACAAAAGTAATAATTGTCTTTTGATTATCAATCTAGGTCCAACCCTAGATTGCAACAAGTCTTCAAAACAAGCTAAGCGTTACCATTTACTGAAACATGTTAAAAATAAAGGGTCAACAGAACGTTGGTGATTTTTCCATAGTTTTCATACATAATTATATATAAAAGATGGCAATTCATGTCATAAGTTAGTGAATAAAGTAACTAAGGATGTATGAATAGATGTAACAATGAAACCTTGACAGATTACAAGATTACAAGACTACAAGATTAAACGATTAGCTAAGTGTACTTGGATTAACCAAGCATGCTTATCAAGCCCATAGATATATGACGTCGCCAGGCTAGCAATAGTTCATGATTGTACATATAATAGTCATTACATAGTAATTACCATAGTTCAACTAACCACGAAAAATAAAATGAATTTGCCCAAGTGTTTACAAGATTCAAACGAGTTTACAAGTGCAATGATCATAAGGTTAATATGTTTCACCCCAAACTGTGAAAATATATAAAAAAAGGTATGGAAAAACTCACTTGGATGATAAGGATGTCAAATAAGAAGTTCTTGTATATAATGTTGATGATTCGTTAACGTTCAACCTAAAGAAATGTCGTATTTAGTTAATAATGATTATTATGTTAACAATACACGAGAACCCACAGTTTCAGTTTTGAGATTTTTGGATAGCAATGTGATATTATAACGATGTTGTTTAGTCCACAATTTAATTTTTTAAGATAAATACATTTTTCTATTATTTTAATATTTAAAGAATTTTGTGATAAAATTATTAATAAGAAGATAACGTTAAACAATCATTATTTACTATTTGATACAATAGTAAATTTGTAATTTTTAAATGATTAAGATAATTCTATTATCCACAGTAGATGTACATTTTAGTTATATACATATATATATATATATTTTCTTTCAAATATATATATAATTTAAACTTGTAAATACATATTATAAAAATGAAGGATTATTAAATTGAAGTTCTTGGGAATAAAAGAAGATCAATTTCTTTATAAATTAATAATAAGTTATATTTTATAATAATTTATATAATTTCCAATATAAAGGAATTAAAAATTTATTAACCAAATTTCTAAGAAAATTTAAACGAAAATAATTTTATTTGGTTTTTGATTTAAAAATAATTTTTACATAATTAATATTAATATTAAAATATTTTCTGCATTTAAAAAAAACACATTTAAAAAGAATTACAGGGGCACGGGTTCGAACCCGGGTCCCCTGCCTCGCCACACAACGCCTTAACCACCGGGCCACAGCCTGTTTTATGTCATGAATCAAATTTAAAAGTTTAAGACAAACCCGAATGGATCCCCCAATTTCTCATAAACCCTAGGTTCCAAATCGATCGAATTGGGCATCCAATCAATAATGATAACAAGAATAACCATTGGGCTTTTGTTCCCCATGTAAACCAATTAAAAACCCTAATATAATTACCTGGATTTGTTTGAGATTCGATAGAATTTGACCGAAGCACAAGCCGATTGTTCTTGTTTTGAGAATTTGATGTGTGTGTATGTGTTTGGTGAAATTGAGAGTCCAGATAGTTTAGGAACCCCAATTCGAGTGAAAGCCCTCTAATTTATTGATTCAATTCGTTTGAATTGATGTCCAACGGCTATGGACTTAAAGTCGACCGTTTCAGATGGATTAATCGATTTACAAAGTTGTTTCAGGTGCAATTGATGTTGCCAATAACTTTTAAATGATTACCCGAACGTTTTACAGTCGTTTAATTGAGTTTTCATTATGGTTTATGCGAATAACGGCTTGGGGGGTTGATGTATTTTGGTTTTGAGTTCAAGTGTGTTAAAAACTAGGTTTAAAGTTCAATTAATACATTTATTCCTGTTGGAAACTGATTCACGAACATTTTGTGGTGTTTCGGGGTTAAAATCGTGACAAAAAGCTGATGTTTGGGGGGTGGCCGGAGCTCGGCCGGAGCTCTCGCCGGAAAAGCGTGGGTGGAAAAGGGGTGGGGTTGGTTTTAAAAAGTTACAGTTTGGTCCCTGTAGTTTAGGCTTATTTCATTTTAATCCGAAATTAGTGTATTGTTTGAAATTAAATTTACAGTTTAGCCCCCTGGGGTTTAATTGTTATTATTTTATGCCATAAACTAATGGTTTACAAGTTTTAAAAATATAAATCTTATACTTATTATTTTTTTATTCATTTACAAGATTACTTTATTATTATTATTATTATTATTATTATTATTATTATTATTATTATTATTATTTACTTAATTATTTAATTATATCAAAATCGTAATGTTACAAGATAATTCAAATAAGTCCTCGTATTTGCATTAATAACAAAACAACCCTTACAAGAAATAACGACATTTAACAAATATTTAACAATATTAAGAAATGTCACAGTCTCCCAAATTTTAAGAAATTTCGTTCCGAAATTAAAGACAAGACTAAACAAAAAGATAGGGATACTTCTTCTACATGTGTTCCTCGCGTTCCCAAGTGAACTAGCTCCACGTTTGTTTTCCCAACGAACTTTGATGATCGGTGTTGTAGATGTATGGGTCTTCTTCAACGTTCGATCCATGATTTCGACAGGTTTCCCAACGAAGTGCAATGACACGTCTATTTGGATTTCCTCCAGAGGAACGTGCAAATTTTCATCAGCCAGACATTTTCTCAGATTTGAGACATGGAAAACAGGATGAACCCCACTAAGTTCAGAAGGTAGTTCCAGTTTGTATGCCACTTTCCCAATTCTTTTCAGAATCTTGAAAGGTCCTACAAAACGTGGTGCTAATTTGCCCTTCTTTCCAAAATAAACAACACCCATCCATGGAGAGACCTTAAGAAGAACCATGTCATCGACTTGAAATTCCAACGGTTTGCGCCTTTTATCGGCATAACTCTTTTGACGACTAAAAGCCACGTCAAGGTTATTTCGAATTTTGGAAACTTTGTCGGCCGTTTCTTGAATAAGTTCAGGACCAGTGATGAAATTCTCACCAATGTCAGTCCAACAAATCGGAGAACGACATTTACGACCATACAAAGCCTCGAATGGTGCCATCTTGATACTTGAGTGATAACTATTGTTATACGAAAATTCCGCTAAAGGGAGATGCATATCCCAGTCACCACCAAAATCAAGGACACAAAGACGCAGTAAGTCCCCAAGGGTTTGGATTGTTTGCTCGGTTTGACCATCCGTTTAAGGATGGTAAGCCGTGCTTAAATCCAACTGGGTACCCAAGAGTTCTTGCATCGAAGACCAGAAATGCAAAGTGAAACAAGTATCACGATCGGAAATAATGTGTAATGGCACGTCATGTCGACTCATAATTTCATTAATGTAGATACGCGCCAATCTTGAAACCTTGTAAGTGTCTCGTATTGGTATGAAATGTG
The DNA here is from genome assembly GCA_018326465.1 of Flaveria floridana. Lineage (NCBI taxonomy): Eukaryota > Viridiplantae > Streptophyta > Magnoliopsida > Asterales > Asteraceae > Flaveria > Flaveria floridana. The sequence continues at coordinate 12,211 of BJCO01466160.1, forward strand.
CCGTTTGGTCAAAGGTCAACAATCACCCATATACTATCATGGCCACGAGAGGTACGTGGTAGCTTGGTTATGAAATCCATGGATATGTGTTCCAATTTCCACATAGGGATTTCAGGTTGTTCAAGTAAACCACTAGGCCGTTGATGTTCAGCCTTGACCCTCGCACACGTGAGACATTTGGAAACATACGATGCAATATCCTTCTTCATGCCAGGCCACCAATATTGGCCACACAGATCCATGTACATTTTATCAGACCCAGGATGAATAGAATATTTGGTTTAATGAGCTTCATTCATGATGAATTGACGAAGATTATCGCGATTCGGGATCCAAAGTCGATTCAAGAAATACCACATGCCGTTCGGTTTTGTCTCCTGTTATGACCGAACGTTAAACGCCAAATCTTCATCTTTCCCTTCCTCGGTTACCGGTGCCTGTTGAGCCTCGCGAATGCATAACTCGAGATCACTATCAATCCTTATGTTTTGAAGCATAATAGTAGCCTCGTTAACATCCACGTGAATCTCGGTATCAAATTCCTTTAACATGTCAAACCACTGCCTTCGATCTCGGATTTCTTGAAGCAAGACAGTCTTATTGTGGACCTTGCGACTCAGCACGTCGGCGACAACATTCGCCTTTCCAGCGTGATAGCGAATGTCACAGTCGTAGTCGCTAATCAACTCGATCCAACGTCTTTGTCTCATGTTGAGATCCTTTTGATTGAATACGTGTTGGAGACTCTTATGATCAGTGTAGACTATGCATTACGTCCCATTGAGATAGTGCCGCCAAATCTTCAAAGCAAAAACCACGACACCAAGTTCAAGATCATGGGTTGTGTAGTTCACTTCATGAACCTTCAATTGCCTTGACGCGTATGCTATGACCTTTCCTTGTTGCATGAGAACACAACCAAGACCTGCACTAGAGGCATCACAGTACACGGTAAAATCGTCGTTTCCATCGGGGAATGTTAGAATAGGAGTGTTGCACAACTTGCGTTTCAACGTCTTGAAAGCGTCTTCTTGTTCAGGTCCCCATTCAAAAAGTCAATTCTTTTGAGTTAGCGCCGTTTGCAATAAACCTACGGTAATAACCCGCTAAACCCAGAAAAGAACGAACTTCGGTTAGGGTCGTGGGAACGTACCATTTTTTCACGGCTTCTATTTTAGCAGGGTCGACGTGAATTCCTTGGCTATTCACCACATGACCTAAGAATTGGACTTCTTCAAGCTAGAATTCACACTTAGAGAACTTGGCATACAGTCGTTCCTTCTTTACAAGTTCGAGAACTTGGTGCAAGTGAAACTCATGGTCGGTTTTTGTCTTGGAATAAATAAGAATATAGTCGATGAACACGATCATGAATTTGTCCAAGTACGGTTTGCATACTCGATTCATGAGATCCATAAACACAGCAGGTGCATTGGTCAAGCCAAAATGCATAACCATGAACTCGTAATGTCCATATCGAGTACGGAAAGCGATTATTGGAATATCGTCATTATGAACACGTAATTGATGATATCCAGAACATAGATCAATCTTCGAGAATTGCGTAGCCCCTTAAAGAGATCATCGATTCGAGGGAGAGGATATCGGTTCTTGATAGTAAGCTTGTTGAGTTCCCGGTAATCGATGCACATACTGAATGAACCATTTTTCTTCTTCACAAACAACATGGGTGAACCCCATGGTGAAAAGCTAGGTCGGATAAAACCCTTATCGGTCAACTCTTGCAGTTGACTAGCTAGTTCTAGCATTTCAGATGGTGCAAGATGATAAAGTGACTTAGTCATAGGGTTTGCACCAGGGATCAAGTCAATCTTGAACTCAACTTCCTGAACGGGAGGTAACCCACTAAGGGAAACACCTCGGGAAAATCTCGCACGACAGGAATATCCTTCAATTCTTAACCCTTGGCTTTCGTGTTGACTATGTAGGCCATGAAAGCTATGTAGTTTTTACTTAAGCACTTTCGGGTATTGATACAAGACATGAGTTTGAGTCTTTGAGATGATTTCTCCCCAAAGACTTTCAAAGTATCACCTGATGGTAAAGGAATTCGAATGCACTTCTCGAAGCATATGATTTCTGTGTGTTTCTTGGCTAACCAATCCATGCCGATAATAACATCAAAGCTCCCCAGTTGCATAGGAATAAGATCGATAACGAACTCATGCTCATTAAGGCTCAGGATGCAATCGTGTATTACAACGTCAACGACGATCGACTTTCCATCGGTGACTTTGACCGTAAAGGATCTTTCTAGATTAGAACGCGGCTTAGTGAGAATAGGCTCGAACTCGAAAGACACGAAACTCTTGTCCGCACCCGAATCAAACAGTACAGAAGCATAATGACTATTTACAAGATACATACCTGTTCAGTAATAACCTATTATTGGCATAACGAACGCAGGTAGGGATTTTACAAGACAAAGAACGATTGAAAGAAATTTACGACGTACCACTCACCACGTCGTTGTTGGCTTGGGCTTGGTTGGCGTTGATGTTAAAGGCCCCTCCACGAGCTGGTGGCATAGTTCCGCATTATGAGGACATTGTGGATGAAAATGTCCAGGTCCGCCACACTTGTAGCAGGCTCGATTAGCAAGTAGTGCAGCATTGTTCGGAGCATGAAGGCAGGTAGCCACCAGATGCCCATACTTCCCGCACAATGAGCAAACTCGACAGGGAGTATTACTCGCGTGATGATACTTGCAAGTATTGCACATCGGATGCGGCCTGTATAAGCCCTCACCACGGGGGCTTGATTTGCAATGACAACTTGCCTTTGAGGGACATTTGGTGCTGTCACTGTGTAATTATGAGTCGGTGTGAACTTGCGCTTCTTGCTTTTGAAAGAGGACTCGGCCTTCACCTCTTTTGTAACCTCGGGAGTCACCTTCACAGCAGTTTTGGCACCTTTCACCGATAAAGTGCCAGCCCTATTATGGTTTTCAGTGAGTTGGACAGTGATATTAATCGCCTCCTCCAAGGTTGTGGGCCTACTACCCACCACAACATCTTGAATTTGAGGTGGTAACCCCTTAATGAACTTCTCGATGTTACGGGGAATGGTATCCACCATGTGAGGTAGGAGCATGCTTAACTGATGATGCCAGTTGGAATAAGCCAAATGGTTGCCACTGTCTTGCTTGAGGTTCTAGAACTCTTCCTCTAGCTTTTGCAATTCACTCCTCGGGCAGAACTTTTGGATCATAATATCCTTAAATTCTTCCCAAGGCAACGCCAAGGGAACTTCAATCCCTTGGTTCCTTTTCTCACTATTCCACCATGTGAGTGCCCATTGTTGAAGGACACTTGTAACATAGCAGACCTTAAGGTCATCATGACACTCGCTGACGATAAACGTATTTTCCATACTTTCAAACCACTCAAGAAGTCCAGTGGCTCCTTCTTTCCCACTAAAGTTAGTGGGTTTGCATGAGTTGAAATGCTTTAACGGGCAAGTGCAGTTGTTTTCACCATGATTGTTACTATTTTCCCCATGGCCATTATTACCTACACCACCATGTTTCCATGGACGTTGTTGCTATTGTTGGCCTTTAGGGTGCTGCTAAGTTCAGCAACCATCGTCGGGAGTACGGCAGCCATTTGCGGGGCGATCATTGCAGCGAGTTTACGATCGGAGGTCGTACGCTTTCCTTGATGGCAAGACATTCTATAAGATAAATAAAGGAGATATTAGTATTCGGAGATGAATCAGTTAAAAGAAAAAAGGAATTCCAGATACTTATAAATATACCTAGGGTGGTTCCAATTGGTATTACATAGCCAATAGGAACATGGACACGTCAAGGTGACTTAATCCTAATTTCCTTGAGGAAGATGTGTATGTTGATCATAATTTAGCACTCATCCCAGAAATCCCCAAGTAAGCATAACAGGTCTCGCAATGAGATTTATACAAAATGCTTGCCTTAGACCGAGGGCCTTTTGCAAGGAAATCCAGAATACAGGTGTTTATGTGTCACACACATCCCTAAGGCTATTAGAATTAAAACCTCGATGAGATTTTTCAAGATTTAGACATATCGTCTAAGGAATTTTTCCACCCGATATGGTGCGTAGATTTCCACACGTAGTCGAGAATAAGATTAAGAAAGGATTAGACGCGTAAGACTTAAAGGCATAAGGGAGGATTAGGAAGTTGGGGTTTACAAGGTTCAAGGCACAATCCTAAGGCACTATTTATAAATATTAACAAATAGCACGTAAGGGATTTAGCATGTAACAAGGAACACATAAGATAAACATATAAACAAGTTTACAAGATCATAACGAGTTTTCATGAAAGGGTCCCTAGGTTAACCATAGTCTAGGCCACCATTTCTAATAACCTATATCCCTATAGTTATGGGCTCTGATACCAATCTTTCACACCCCAACCTTAACGGCGGAAACATCGAGATGTGAGGGTTAAGATTGTTCATGCCACACAATGATTATTAAAATTGTCATTATAATTAAACAACATTATTCATGACATACATTTTGAAATAACATAACTCTTCCACAATTAATAAAACATAGGAAATTTGACACAAAAGTAATAATTGTATTTTGATTATTAATCTAGGTCCAACCGTAGATTGCAACAAGTCTTCAAAACAAGCTAAGCGTTACCATTTCCTGAAACATGTTAAAAATAAAGGGTCAACATAACGTTGGTGAGTTTTCCATAGTTTTCATACATAATTATACATAAAATATGGCAATTCATGTCATAAGTTAGTGAATAAAGTAACTAGGGATGTATGAACAGATGTAACAATCAAACCATGACAGATTACAAGATTACAAGATTACAAAATTAAACCATTAGCTAAGTGTACTTGGATTAACCAAGCAGGCTTGTCAGGCCCATAGATCTATGACGTCGCCATGCTAGCAATAGTTAATGATTGTACATATAATAGTCATAACATGGTAATTACCATAGTTCAACTAAACACGACAAATAAAATGAATTTGCCCAAGTGTTTACAAGATTCAAATGAGTTTACAAGTGCAATGATCATAAGGTTAACATGTTTCACCCCAAAATGTGAAAATATATAAAAAGGGGTACGGAAAAACTCACTTGGATGATAAGGATGTCAAATAAGATGTTCTTGTATATAATGCCGAGGATTCGTTAACGTTCAACCTAAAGGAATGTCGTATTTAGTTAATAATGATTAATATGTTAACAATACACGGGAACCCACGGTATCAGTTTTGAGATTTTTGGATAGCAGTGTGATATTATAATAATGTTGTTTAGTGCACAATTTAAAGTTTTAAGATAAATATATTTTACTATTATTTTAATATTTCAAAAATTTTGTGATAAAATTATTAATAAGAAGTTAAACTTCAAACAATCATTATTTACTATTTGATACAATAGTAAATTTGTAATTTTTAAAGGATTAAGATAATTCTATTATCCACAGTATGTGAATCCAAGGATCTCAATTCAAGAATTATCAGTATTAAAATAAATCAATTCAATGATCGCGGAATTATCATTAATTGACGTTTAATTGTTTTAATGATTAACGATGAACACAACCACAAAAACACAGTAAATGCAAACTCAATAATTATTCAAACGTATTTCATTAATTATCAATTAATGATTACAAAAGAATAAGAAAGAATAACTATGAACAATGAATTCTGTGAATCGAATAATGTTGTTGTTGATGTGACGGCGATTAGGGTTGCACGATGATGTAACTCTTGACAACCG